>OZ023315.1:14946294-14978794 GCA_964007375.1 Ophion obscuratus | reverse complement strand
GCTAAAAAAAACGCTTTTTTTCCAAAAACGTCGTGAGACAAAAATTGCCCGAGATATTCGCGTTCGAAGTCCAAGTAGCAAGCAATGGTCCAGTAGCTGCGCACGGGCGGAACGTGCAAGCCGGATCGAGCGCGGCTTCGAATCCGCTTTGAGACAAGTGCATGTTTTTGCTTGAATTTTGTTTAACATTATGAATATATTAGTTAATTATTTCCGTTGATTATTCAAGAGGTTAGGCTACTGTGAAAATCGTCGCTTAGGGCAACTCAGTTAAAGGGGAAGATCCAACGTATAGTGCGGGAATAGCAGATCAAAAGGTCAACTTGTGATTACAACGATAGAATTGCCAGTGAAAATTTGAACGCGTTTTTCGCGTAACTGTTTTTCAAAACGGTGTACACGATTTCTCGACACCTGATGAACGGATTGACTTGAAATTTGGTACGCTTATTCAGTGTAATAGTACTTTAGCTCTGACTGACGTTGTTCTCAACATTTATTTTCCATTAGTAACTAACAATAATGATGTAATTTTTGCTCGAAAAATCGAGAAGAAAATGTTCAATTTTTTTATGATTGAACACGTTAAGCAGAAAAGATGGTCAAGTCGAAAAAATCGAAACATTTTTTTCCACAAATTGCAAGAAATGTGTGCGTGTTATATGGACCCGGTATAGCAGACTAACGGTGAGTCAACAGTTCCTTCGTGTTAATCGTACTTGAATTTTTAAACGCCTTTTTCTCAAAACTGTATTTTTCAAGATGCCTTCTATAATATGTCGAAAACCAATTAACGCATTCCACTCAAATTTTTATGGTATAGTCAGCAACTCTATAACTTTCACCAGAACCAGAATATTTCTCGTATCTGCCAAGCTGAAAAAGTCGAAAAAAAATTACGAAACTTGGAACTTAACTTTTAAAACCGTGCCAAAAATTCAATTTTCGATATTCTTACTTGACTCTAGTTCCGGCGTAGCCTCAGGTCTAGAAATTGAAAGTCCGTTTGATTTTTGTTATTTCAGATGAGCAAACCTCCGGAATCATGGCAGCCGTCAATCACCTTTTTTTTACACATGAATGTCTTCCGAACGGTGTAAAGATGATTCAAGGCGTTATTTTTGTTTGATAAAGTTCTGAGGGACCGCGAAAATGTTAATAAATGTGTGGCAAAAATTCGAAGATTGTGTTTTAATGGTTCATAAAAAAAAAGCTTTCGCACGGGATGACACCCTTAAGGAAACAAACTCATTTTGTTTCGGATCACCTGGGTGGCGAAAATTAAGCACGCCGTTGAGCCCCTCACGTTCAAAGGTCCTTCACGATATTGTTTATAACTTGTTTAATCGTTGATATTTTTAATGAAATTTGTTACACAACTTTTATTAATGTACACAACTTTTTTTAATAGTAAATGTTCGAATAAAGTTTCGAAAAAGATATACCCCCGATTAATTTGGAATTACGTGTACCCGTGTATTTTGACTCGCTGATCACGAATACGATAGTGAAAATGCCTGCAAATTTGATTTTCAAGGTCAATACTAACAAAAAAAAATCATTTTCAAAAAGTTTTTCTATTTTACTGCAATAAATGTTGATCTTAGAGAAAAATGTTTTCTACAAAAGTTCTAAAAAAATGTTCAAACGATTTTCCAATCTTACTGATTGCTTCGAAACTTTTTTTTTCTCTAACCCCGATTGTCGGGTCGCCGCAGGTAGCCCTTAATACTCAAATAGAGAAAAACAATCGCGCTCAATCAACTACTGTGCCACCGTTTACGCAGCTTCGAACTTTAAACGCGATTGTAACCAAATTTTGTCGCTCGACACTTTCAAAAATGCGTTTTGCTCGAAATGACCCCCAACACGCTCATCAAAAGAACTACAACAGTTGGCAAACACCCTGTACATAGACATATATAATTTAGAGAATGCCATCGTACACATATTCGCATGTATGCATCCACATCCCCGTATGCAGTCGACGAGAATAAATCGCTGGCCGAATAAAGTCAGGGCCAATTTATTTACGCTCGCGCTCACTGAAATATTCCTACACATTTCGTTTGGGAGAAAACACAAGCTCGCATGGGCGCGATCGTTCGTATACACGAGCGCGCGAGTTGGTTATTGTCGACTGGAATCACCGCGAGTGTGCAATTGCCTCGAATCGGTCGAGCCAATTGCCTCGATCGCCAAGTGCGCTATTCACACGCGAAGAAGAAAAAAAAAAAGAAATTACGTTATTTTTTTTGTCGTTGCCGTCCGAACGGTATCGACGAGTTCTCTTCGCCGTAGTTGAAATAAAAGCCGTATAATTAAACCGGAAGTAGGTATATATGTATATATGTATATATCTCGAAATCCTACAATGTATCGTGATTGATTGTAACGTCACAAGTTGTGGCATGTGCGCGCGCGCGGGTGTACTTTTATATCGACGTGGATTTTCTCTCGTTGTGCTTTTATTTTTTCTTTTGCGCCCTTGCCCCAGATGGACCTGCGTTATAATAAAGATACAATAATAACCTGGGCTGGGTGGCCACGTGCCAGGCACGTTATTTCTGCGGGAACACATCCATAAACCATCAACTATACGTACATCTTATATGTATATATATATATATATATATATATATATATATATATATATATATATATATATATATATATAATCGTTCTCGAGCAAATCGAATCGATAACGAAGATATATATATATATATATATATATATATATATATATATATATATATATTCTCGAGCAAATCGAATCGATAACGAAGAGAGAGAGAGAGAGTCTTCGAAAGCAAAATTCTTTTTTATTTCCTTTTTCTCCACAGCCATTGTTATCGCAAATATTCTTCAATAGACTTACGTTGGAGATCTGCAAAAAGGATCGCCAAAAAAAGTTTATTGTGGCTCTGATTTGGCGAAAAAAAATCAATAAGAAAAGAAAAACTTTTGATTAACTCCAACGATGCATACTTCAATATCGTGTCGAAGCTTGCATCGTTGGAATGCACCGAAAGTTCTTTTTGACATTTTTCACTCCGCATTTGTGTTACTTATCAAAATATTTTTTTGTGGATTTAGATCGTGGACCTCTAAATAAGCAACAAAATAAATCGTTGAGTACTTTTCGTGGCTCGGATCTGCCAAATCGAAATTGGAGCAATCGAAAAATCGTAATTCTCGTTGCGTTCCAACGATGCAAACTTCAATCTCACGAGCAAGAAGGACGGAGAATCTCAGCAGCTTTATCGCAACAATGTACACCGATATACAGAAGCGCGTTCACGTATCAGCGATCAAAGTGTATCGACCTGTTTGCCCATCAAAAATCAACTGTACGCAACTGCCCTGGACGTTTACCCGTTCTGAATTCAATATTCTCCCGAAGCGCCAAACGTCAAAAGTTTGACGCTTCAATGGAGCGTGCTTTTCTTTTTTTTTTAAATCCTTAAACCCACGACACTTATACGTGTATGAGTTCATATATATATATATATATATATATATATATATATATATATATATAGTCGTATTGAAAAGATTTAGCGTCCATTCGCCGCGACACGCGTCATATCGTATCGTCCATCTACACAACGTGTCTCACTCATCTTTTATTTTCATCTCTCATTCGTTGTGAATTTTCGAGCACGCTGTGCAGAAGACAAAGACAACGAGGGAACACGCGACTTCTCGAGAGCTGAGAGGCGCTTTTTGAACACTTAGGAAAAAATGAAAGTAAGAAGAAAAAAAAATGTAAATCTACTTATCGAATCTCGTATAATTCGTGGCAAAAAAATGTATTGAAATTAAACGTTCGATTGATATTATTATTATTATTACTGGCAGTATTACGTTATCTGTGGCCCCAAGTTTTGGTCATGCAGTCTTCATATTTGGCCCAAAATAAGACTTTTTTCAAGAATACAAAAAATCGAAATTCGGCTTCTAAGGGGGTGAAACAGAGGGTTGAAAGTCGAAGCATTATTATGTTTGTGGTTCCCAATGTTGACCATGCAGCGTCCATATTCGATAGAAAATGCGACTTTTGTGTGTGTGGAATCGTTGGGTGGGTCTGGAGCACCTTCGATGTATGTGTGGAATCGTTGGGTGGGTCTGGAGCACCTTCGATGTGTGTGTGGAATCGTTGGGTGGGTCTGGAGCACCTTCGATGTGTGTGTGGAATCGTTGGGTGGGTTTGGAGCACCTTCGATGTGTGTGTGGAATCGTTGGGTGGGCCTGGAGCACCTTCGATGTGTGTGTGGAATCGTTGGGTGGGTTTGGAGCACCTTCGATGTGTGTGTGGAATCGTTGGGTGGGTCTGGAGCACCTTCGATGTGTGTGTGTGTGTGTGGAATCGTTGGGTGGGCACGATTACGATGCCCACCCAACCAAAATAATACAACCTACTTTTGTTGTATTATTGACAAAGAACAATGATGCAATCACCCTTCTGGGAAGCTGAATTTCAGAGGATTTGACGAAAAAATATAATGTTTAACAACGTTCCAAGCTCCCGTTTATCCCGTTACAAATCGTGTTTCAATGAACTACCTAACTCTTTGAAAATTACTTGTTTTCTAGAATGTTTACGCCGAATTCTAAAGAAATCTACCCAAAAAATACTCCGCCTCATTAAAAATTTAAAACCTCTGTTTCACCCCCTTAAAAGCCGAATTTCGATTTTTTGTATTCTTGAAAAAAGTCTTATTTTGGGCCAAATATAAAGACTGCATGGCCAAAACTTGGGGCCACAGATATCGTAATATCCCCTTATTACTACTATTATGAAGACTTTATACAAGTCTTGGCATCTATCCGACACCAATGAGTATCCCACGGACGTATGTCTAGGAGGATTATTATTATTGTTATTATGAGTGTCTTCATTATTATTATGATTATATTGAATTTAAACATTGGATTCGACACTATTCTTTAAAAGACGAAATGGAAAGCGTAGATGGGTAGAGGGGGGCTGGCAAGCTGGAACTGGAAAGAAAAATGGAGGCATAAAAATCAAAATTGAACAAGAAATTCTCTACGATTGGGGCAACATCGATGGGTCAACATACACCATGCTGAAGTTTGCATCGTTGGACTGCAACGAATTTTATTTCTTTCCGCAGATTTCGCCTACAAAAGTCCTTCGACCATTTTTCAAGATATTTATTTAGCGGTTTTCATTGTAAATATATATAAAAAAAAACGGTCGCCTAAAATAATGAAAACATGAAAAATAAAATGTAAAACGGAACTTTCGTTGCGTTCCAATGATGCAAATCTCAACACCATCAACGTATTGCAAGGAATGGAATACGCGTAGGAAACAGGTATACGCGTGGAAAAATATTGGGAGAAAAAGATGATTAGCGGAGAATTGAAAGAAACGTGAGCGAGGATGAGATGTGGCAATGTCGGGAAAGGGGGGAGGGGAGCATGCAAGGGCTAAATGTAGAATATGCAATTGAAAATTTGAGACATAATCGCGAGTGTACGGAAGTTAAACATTTTCAGGAGTTGTGTTGCACCGACTAGGAACAATCTGAATCTAGCGGTCCAATCGAGTTGCCGACCCCCCGGTCGATGCGAAATCATCAGCTGATTACTAATTTTCCAGGTAGAACACGATCTGACCAAAACTGTACATACGAGACACGATTATAGACAAAAATCGGTGTTCTGGGCTCAATAAGGCCTGAACGAAGTTGGGGCTACGAAATTCGCGACCACCAAACGATTTTGCATCAAACAAGCGCCTGCTCAATCGATTTTAGCAACAAACGAAAATTGCCATATTTTCAGGTCTTATGTCTTATTATTATTAATTTAAACATTGGATTGACATTATTCTTTAGAAATGATTCGAACGATGTTTCTTATTATTATCGTTTTATTATGAATTATATTTATTGTTATAATTTATGAGCTTTTTATCGTTATTATTATTGAATGTAAACGTTTGATGAATATTATTTTCTAAATGCAATTCAAACGATTGTTGTTATATTCGTTGATCTTATTGGTACTGTTATTATTTTCATTAGAATGAAACGTTGGATCGATATTATTAGGACGTTGAAGTTTGGACCGTTGGATTGCAACGATGTTTTTGTTATTTCTTTATGTTTATCACTATACGAAACTATTTTTTTGCAACTTGAGGTCGTAAATCTGCATTAAAAATACGTAAAAACGTTCGAAGGATTATCGTAGCCTAAATCGCCCAAAAAGAAACTTTATCAATGAAAAAGAGTTCCTTTCCGTTGCGTTTCAACGATGCAAACTTCAAGATCATGTATTATTCTCTAAAAGTGATCCTAGCAATTGTTGTTGTAATAGTCGCTATGATTCATATATTATTATTATTATTATTATTATTGGATAAAGTTCCGAAAAGCCCATACCGCTTTTTCCCTTGACATTTTGTATACTTATGTATTTTGACTCGCTGACCACGAAAATAACAATTAGAATCGGCGCAAATTTGATTTTCAAGATAAAAACTGAAAAAAAAATGGATTTGTATAGTTTTTTATTTTATTTTAACAAATGTTGATCGTAGAGGAAAATGTCTTCTACGAAAGTTGTAGCCCATCAGAAGACTGATAATTTATGTTCTATACAAATTTTGTCTTTAATCATTATTTTCCAAGAAAATGGGATAATATTCCAATAAGTATATTTTGCTAAACTCCATTAGCTTCGATATTATCTACTTACGCACTTTACTGCATATGGGCCCAAATAAACCCAAATAAAACAAACAGCAATCAAAACAAACACAAACAAACTCGGGTATGTTGAATTGTGAGGTGTGAAGTTAACTGGGGTCGGCGCAGGGCATCTCGAATGGGCGCGTGGAATCGTGAGGTGGGTAGAACACTGGGGTGGGTTTGTTGGGCACCTTGGATAACATCGAAACTAATAGAGTTTAGCAAAATATACGTATTGGAGTATTATCCCATTTTCTTGAAAAATAATGATTTAAGACAAAACTTGTATAGAACATAAATTATCAGTCTTTTGATAGGCTACAACTTTCATACAAGACATTTTCCTCTACGATC
This sequence comes from Ophion obscuratus, assembly GCA_964007375.1. Classification (NCBI taxonomy): domain Eukaryota; kingdom Metazoa; phylum Arthropoda; class Insecta; order Hymenoptera; family Ichneumonidae; genus Ophion; species Ophion obscuratus. The sequence goes on along the minus strand of OZ023315.1, from coordinate 14,971,712 downwards.
AACGTTTGTTGAAATAGAATTACAAAACTACAAAAATCCGTTTTTTTTTCAGTTTTTATCTTGCACATCAAATTTGCGCCAATTTTCATTATCATATTCGTGCTCAGCGAGTTAAAATACATAAGTATACAAAATTTCAAAGAAAAAAGCGGTATGGGCTTTTCGGAATTACACCCTTATTATTTAAAAAATTTTTTTTATTTAATAGACTTTATTGCTCCGGGCAACGCACTCCCTCAGTTTGCACTGAGAAACATTCACCTACCCCCGGGGGCTAGGCTCGGTTATAATAATAATAATAATAATAATAATAATTATTATTATTATTATTATTCCGTAAGAACGATATGAGAGAAATGTTCATAAATGCGTACACATATATTTGTCAAGATACACGAGAGTAATCGGGTAAATGGAGCTCATTCGCAACGCAGCTGCCGTCAGCAAACAACGCGTATGTGCCGTAGAATGCAGCGGCAACACGAGTATATCCCGTTGTCCGCGGCTCTCCCGAGGAACTCAGGGAACGTGCATCTCGTATCCGAGATATATTATGTATGCACATGTACGAGGCACTTGCGACGGGATAAACGACCCAAAACCCGAGTGCATATATGTGTATGTATCGTAGAGTTGGCGTGGAGTGGCCCATACATACGAATTACAGTAAAATGTAATTTGTCTCGCTGTACTGTGTAATTCGGTCGTCTCTAATTGCAACTCGGGCGAGAAGGAAAGAGACCGGGACGAAGGAAGAAAAGAAAGGCAGTGGGAAATATGTGGAGAGACATCTGGAGCCCCCCCACCCCTGCCAATGGACTGGGAGATGTCACATACTCGTCAAATTATCTGCGTTCCGAGAGAAGAGACGAGGATTAAGGCCTTAGGCCACAGTAACGGGTATAAAATCATGTGCGAATTTAACAATTTTTTTTCGTATGAAAAAGTGATTCATTCATAAAATTAATTACACATCTATTCAGTATGAATATCAATATGGTAGAAGATATATACATATTTTTTTTCGATGTACAAAATGGCGGACTACTAATATTTTCTTTTGTTATCTTTTTTTAAGGCTCTCCGCGGCGTGACATTTAGCATCCACAATTTTTTACCTAGAACAAAAAAAAAAAAATTCTCGTCCATCCACATTAGAATACCTAGAGAAGTACGTACGGAATTTAAAAAATATTGTTTTATTCAAAAGTTGTAGGTATTGGAACTTAAGAAATGAATTTTCAGTGAAAAATTTCGTGATGTCTGCTCATAAACTGCTCATAAGATGAAAAGTTTTCGATTAATCACAACTTCCGGACGTACTTCTCTGCGAAAATCTCGGTCACGTCTTAGCTAATATAATCTGTTTTACGAAAAAACTAGTTTTTTCTCTAGGCCACATTAACGGGTATAAAATCATGTGCGAATTTAATAATTTTTTTTCGCATGAAAAAGCGATTCACTCATAAAATTAATTACACATCTATTTAGTATGAATATCAAGCTGTTAGAAAATATATATATATTTTTTTTCGATGTACAAAATGGCTGACTACTAATATTTTCTTTTGTTATCTTTTATTTAGGCGCTCCGCGACGTGACATTTAACATCCACAATTTTTTACCTAGAACAAAAAACCAACATTTTCGTCAATCTACATTAGAATACCTAAAGAAGTACGTACGGAATTTGAAAAATATTGTTTTATTCAAAAGTTGTAGGTATTTGAACTTGAGAAATGAATTTTCAGTGAAAAATTTCGTTATAACTGCTCATAAACTGCTCATAAAATGAAAAGTTTTCGATTAATCAGAAATTCCGTACGTACTTCTCTGCGAAATGCAATTAGGAACATAACTTTTAAATTTCAAGTAAATCGAGTGAAAATTGTTGAAGTTATTTGTCACGCCAATTGGAAAAAAGCTGTTTCGAGAAGTTTCGAGTAGTCGGCGATTTTATACATCGAAATAAAATATATATTTTTTCTAACAGCTTGATATTAATACTAAATAGACGTGTAATTAATTTTATGAGTGAATCACTTTTTCATACGAAAAAAAATTGTTAAATTCGGACATGATTTTATACAGGCGCAGGCGAAAGTATATTTTTCCGCTGCTTACAATGAACATTGCTTTGCAATCCTCCTCCGATTTTGTTTAAACTTTTTCATGCTGAAGAGTACAAAAAACTACGAGGCACGTATTTTTTTATCGGCGAAAAAACAGCTTTAGGGAGTGAAACGCACCCTAAAAAATGGGGATGTTTTTTCGTTCTTCGTCGATAACGTTTTAACGGTACGAGCTATTGAAAAATGTCAAATTACAATGGTGTTGAAGTTTGCATCGTTGGAACGCAACGAAATTTTTTTTCAATATTTTGATTTCCTCATATTTATTATCTTAGAAAATGTTTTTTTTTGCAGATTTCGATTCCAGAGCTCTGAATAAGCGACGTAAAAAATGATTGAGGGATTTTCGTAACGAAGATATGCCAAAAGAAATTCGAACAATTCAAAAATAAGCATTTTCGTTGCATTCCAACGATGCAAACTTCAACATCATAAATTACAACAATGTTTATTTTCTATGTACTATACATTGGAGATAAGAACGATAACGTTATCGACGAAAAACACCCCTATTTTCGAGGGTGCGTTTCACCCCTTAAAACCGTTTTTCCGCCGGTAAAAAAAATACGTGTCTCTTAGTTTTTGATACTCTTTCACATAAAAAAGTTTTAACGAAATCGAAGGAGGACACCAAAGTGATGTTCCTTGTTAGTCCAGTAAACGAGACCAAAAACCAGGACTTTTTAGCGTAGAATATGAATTTTTGACTGAAGGTACATAGTTGCATACTGAAAGTAACCCCAATAAAATGTTGCCCCTCAACTCGCCCCAACCCTAAGAAATAGGGGTTGAAAACTTGAAAATCGCCGTATCTCGATAATGAACAGCCCGATGAAAAAAGATTTCAAACAAAAGTTGTTTGGAATAATAAAATTTGTATAAAGGTGTCTGACGTCCAACGCCCTATCTTTGAAAACCGTGGCACAAAAACGATTCGAAAATTCGGGGTTGAGCTCTCGTGTTTTTATGCCGCTATTTTCAAAGATACGGGATTGGACGTCGGATAACTTCATACGTATTTTATTATTCCAAACAACTTTTGTTTAAATTATTTTTTGCTCGGGCTATTAATTATCGAGATACGGCGATTTTTAAGTTTTCAACCCCTATTTCTTAGGGTTGGGGCGAGTTGAGGGTCAACATTTTATTGGGGTTACTTTCAGTATGCAACCATCTACCTTCAGTGAAAAATTCATATTCTACGCTAAAAATTGCTGGGTTTTCATCTCTTTTACTGGACTAGCTTATCGACTGGTAGCGATGCGCATGTCCAAAGCTCTGGTAAACGGAAGGGACAGTGATTGGCAGTTTTGTCGCGAAGTGTATCCGCGAGGAGTCGCCCCATACTCGTCTTCGTGTCACTGGGGAAATGAATTTTAAGATAGCATCTCTCTCTCTCTCTCTCTCTCTCTCTCTCTCTCTCTCTCTCTCTCTCTCTCTCTCTCTCTCTCTCTTTTGTTATTAATGCTGCAGCAGTTGATTTAAATTTTATATCGACTTCTATTTCCTGTTTATTCTTCATCCCCGCTTTGCATATTTTCCATCACGTTGTTTTTTTAGCTTGCTACTGCTATTGACGGCGGAGATGCCTTCAGGTTTAGGCGAGGAAAAAAAATCCCGATTTTTATGATTTTTCCAAAAGAAAATATTTGCCACCATTTTTTGAGACTTAGGCCGTGTTTTATTACTACTTTTGGCTGTCACTAGGTATTTTTTTTATATTGATCTTTAAAAATGGCCGAGGTATGGCACGGGCTTCTAAATTGCATTTTCAAAACGTGACGTGTAGCTGAAAAATAATCGACCGATTCTGATATAATTTGGTATAAATCTTTCCATCCTTATTGTCTAAAACACTACCCTAAATGTTTTTGAAAATAAAAAGAAAACGTATCTTTTTATTGTCAAATGTAGCTATTTTTTTTCTTCAGATTAATGCCGTACTTTTTTACAGATTTAGATAGTAGATAAACGTATTAACAAATAGTTGAGAAATTTGGTAGATGCAATCAATCGAAAAAAGAGGCAATTAAAAAGCAATCATTTTCATTGCATTTCGTCGATGCAAGTTTAAATCTCGCAATTCCGAACGGCTTGTGAAATTTTAAGAACCCTCGTCGTTTCCGACCCGAGACATTTGATGTCAAAGTTCGCAACTCGTCACGTGTCGCCTATAACAGCTTTATCGGACGCTGGCGCTAGCCCCATTTTTTTTTCTCTTACGAGTAGGGTGCCATGACATCATTTGAGGAGTTAGGCTACTGTGAATATTTCAAAAACTCGTTCGTCGCTTGAGGCAGCTCAAATTGAAGAGGAAGGTCTAACATATGGTGTGGGAATCGCAAATTGAGGGTGAACTTATGATTACCTACACCGAAAGAACTGATAGTAAAACTTTTAACGCGTTGTTCTCGCAACTATGTTTTTCAAAACGGTGTACGCGATTTCTCGACATCTAATAAACGGATAAACTTGAAATTTGGTGGACTTAGTCAGTGTAGTAGTAGTTTTGTCTTGACCGAAGTTTTTTCACTTAACATTTGTTTTTCATTATTTATTAACAATAATGTCATTTTTCCTTAAAAAATCGAAAAAAAATCAAAAAAAAATTCACGATAGAAACTCGATAACAAAAAAGCGCGGACAAGTCCTAATATCATATATTTTAAGCCAGAAATTGTTTTTTTTTATTTCAGATCAACCGGGTGGCCCAAATCAAGTGCACCGTTGCGGTCCTTCACAAGATTGTTTATAACTTCATTAATTATTAATATTTTCGTATGCAATTTATTACATAACTTTGTTATCGTGCATGTGAATAAATGTCCAAACGATTTTTCAATCATCGTACATATTCCGTCAAAATTAATTTTTTTAAATATACTCGATTTACGAGTAGTCACAGTAGCCTAACCCCTTAAAAAAAACTAGCACAGCAGTTTTGTCGAAATTACGTTAAAAAAGCAATCAAACCTTCAAAAAAATACAATTACTGTATTTTTCCATATGCCTGTCACGTGTCACGAGTAAAAAAACTTGAAAATCCCTCGAACGAACTTTGGGACCAGGCATTCCCCATTTCGTTTTAATTCAACATTTTTTATTTTTTATTTTTTTTTAAACTATTTTTCGTCAACTAAGGCTTCGTAAGAATAAATACAAAAAGCTTCACAATAAAGATGTTGCACCGAAGTTTCGAAAGTTTCCGGCGGAGACACACTGCGACGGGGCTATTTGAGAGGAAATCTCGTATTTTTTTGCTAATTACTGCAGCACGTGCCGAAGGGACAGTCACTAAATCGTGCACACACGAGACGTAAATACATCTGGCAAACGCGCGGGTACGAGGCGTGAAACGGGCGTAAAAACCCTTGCGCAGGCTGGGAAAGGCTCTAAATCATCCAAACAAATGAAAATCTATTTTAGGAAGAAAGGCAGAGGGCAGGGGGGGCGGGTGGGGTGGGGAAAAAGAAAAAAAGACGAACCGAGAATAATTTTGTGTCAGGGGAGCTTTGGCCCCTCTTTATTTCGAGACACGACCAGTTTGTGTGTAGCTTGCTGATGCAGCCCCTTCTTGTCACGAGTCCTCTCGCATACGAGATTAATGTTTACGTGAAAAAGCAGAGAGGGAGGGAGAGGAGGATACTAAAATTATAAAAATCCCGATCACGATACAAAATGATTTAAAGACTTTGGCACAAAACAAAGAAACAATGTATCACTCTCCAACAACCACGATGTTAAATTTACAAATTTTCCAAAACACATTTACAACTTTCAGAATATAAATTCCCTCACTATTTCGTTCGAAGAATTATTGTGCGCATTGAGGGATTAGGGTACTGTCAAGATTTTAAAAAATCGATAGTCGCTTGCGGTAACTCAAATTGTAGAGAAAGGTCCAACATATGGTGCAGGAATCGCAGATTCAAGGTAAACTTATGATTACAATGATAGCACTGCTAATAAAACTTAAAACGCATTTTTCGCAAAACTATGTTTTTCAAAACGGTGTACACGATTTGTCGACATCTAATGACCGGATTAACTTGAAATTTGGTACACTTATTCAGTGTAATAGTAGCTTAGTCTTGACCGACGTTTTGCTTCTTAACATGTATTTTTCATTAGCCAAGATTAATAATGTTATTTTTCCTTAAAAATAGCAAAAAGGTCTTTTATTTTAGGAAGTTTTTAGGAGTGTTTTTCTAAAATATTATCTATTTTAGAAAAATAGATAATATTTTTCTAAAATATTATATATTTTAGAAGAAAAAAAACACTCGTTTCTTTTGTTTCAGATCAACGGGGTGGCCAAAATCAAGTACATCGTTGAGGCCTCTCGCGTTGAAAGGCCCCCCCACCAAATTGTCAACAACTTCTTTAATAATGAACATTTTTAAATGAAACTTGCCACACAAATTTGTTCATATACATACAAATAAGCATCCAAACGATTTTTTAATCGTTTAACTTATTCGCTTCAATTTTTCTTTTTTAAATAACGCCAATTTTCGGATCATCACAATAGGCTAACCCCTTAAAACAAAATTAACCGTCGAATGGCCATTTATTGCTATTATCGTTTGTTCATTTTTACCGTGAATATTACTTTTTACATATTTTTTGCCACATGCCTTATTGCACAATAATAATAAGAATAATGATAAGAGGAACAAAGCAAAAGTAAGGAATAAAATCAATACACGAAGAATTATAAGTAAAATAATAATAAGAATGTTATAAAGGGTTACTGGTAATAATAATAATGAAGATAATAGTGACTTTGTGTGAGAATCTTCATTGGTACATCTTACGCGACAAGTTTTTTTTCTTTTGCCTTTACGACAAAGAAATAAAGTGTTTTTTTAAATGGAAACTTCTTTCAGAAGGGGACAAACATAAATGGAGTGGCGAATGGGTCTTCGTAGGGTTAACTGTGATATATTTGTCGAGGAGAAGAATTAATTACTGTGCGAACGATATAGCAGGAGGGAGAGAGATAGAACAGATTTAAAAGAGAAGAAGGAAAAAGAGAGAGAGAGAGAGAGAGAGAGAGAGAGAGAGAGAGAGAGAGAGAGAGAGAGAGAGAGAGAGAGAGAAAAGAACTCAGGAGAGTCAGACAGAGAGTGAGAAAGGGAGGCAAAGAAAAAATCAGCGCAAGTACCAGTCAGCCTCGTACAGCTCGGCGATGCCCCGCGGACGAGAAGCGCGCATCGGGCGATCAGCTGTTCGCGCGACAAGCGTCGCGGCGCGACCGTACAGAGCACGATGATCTCGTTGCCAGGCAGAAACTCTTTATCGTCCTCCTCCTCTCGTGCATCTTTCCGTCTGCTCCCTATATTTCGCTCAACGAGAAGAAAGATTCGACTCGCGTTTTTCTTTCCTTCCAGCCAGCTCTTACATACAAGATAGACAAGGCATCTATCGAGGTGGCTCAAAAAATTGCATTTTCCAAAAATATTTTTATTCGATGGTATCATCTTTTAGCTATGTTTCCTCACAGTTTCATCGAATTTTTCCTAAAATTGATCAAGCTGCAGCTTCCAACAGTCGGCCGGGCGAGCAGATAGCAGCACCGTACTTCAAACTTTAAACGCGTTTTTCTCGAAACGCTGCTTTCAAAGTCGGTGGACGTGATATCTCAAGAACCACTTGATGGATTGTTTCCAAATTTGCAGGAAATACGATGAGAAACATTAAAAGGTCGTTGACGATCTCACTTTTTTTAAAATCGATCTTTCTTTTTTAATAGGTACGTAAAAATGACGGCTTTTTTCATAGATTTGCTATGCTCGATTTTCAATTCGTCGCCACGTTGTTAAGAAAAATCATTTTAAAAATCGACGATCGTCAACGACTCGTGTTTATTGTTAAGTCGAATAATCCGTTTGGTTTTAAGATTTCGGATGGGCCGTTTAAGCTGGAGAGTGTCCACCGCCAATCGGGGGGAAAAAATTTCATCATCCGCAAGCAGCAATGGTTTTGTCGTTTTTCTGTATTTTTGCGTGATTTTTTTAAGGATCTTAATATATGTACCTTTGCGTTAAACAAAAAACGTTTCTTTTTCACCAACCGTTTTATAGATAAAAAAAAATACGGTGTTGAAGTTTGCATCGTTGGAAGTAAACCAAAATTCTTTCGTCTTCCTTTATTTTTATCATTATAGAAAATATCTTTTTGCCAATCTACGTTGTAGATTTTAAATATGAATGCTGAAAAACGTTTGAGTGATTTTTGTAGCCCAAGTACGCCAAAAAAGTGTTTTGGCAATATAAAAAAATTAATTATCGTTGCGTTCCAACGATGCAAACTTTAACACCATAGAAAATTCGGAATTTGGCAATTTTTTTCGGGCTTCTAGGTAGATGTAGCCCCTTAAGGCAGGAACTTAAATTTGAAAGTCCAAAAAAGCTGTTTTTCGGGATTTTTTTTAGAGGGAAAAGAACATGTTCGCCCAGTAAACATTGAGGTATCTTTTCATGTATATGTGAAATGTATAAAAAAAATGTTCAACATGAAACAATAAATGACTGCAGATTTATCAGCCCATTCCATGTGCGTCTTGCCACTGCAGTCCCCAATCAGCGGGAAAGATGCAGCTCGTAATTCTTGACTGAACCAAATAAACCAATAACATTTTCAATTGTCATGTATTTTTCTTCTGGCTGAACTAAGAAAAAGTTGAAAAAATCGTGAATTTATAACTTTCCTCAGGTTTGAAAAAAAATGTGTTGAAAAAAACACTAATGTGCTATAAAAATTATTTAAGAAGACTTTTTTAACGAACTTTTTAATTCACTTAGAAGAGATTTTCATAATGAAGAAAATAAACTTTGCTTTGATTCAATAGGTCGTTTAGTTTTTTTGCTATCACGCCCGCCAATTTGGAAAAATCGTGAAAATGAAAACAGAAGAAAATGCACTTCAAAGTTTTCAATAGGAAGAAATATCAAATATCAATCGCTTCTCGGCTTTTGGCCTTGTATCTTCGAAAATATTTACAATTGGCCTCTGTAACTTTGTAAATATATTCTTGGATGGTTTATCTATCGATTTGAGCAATAAAAAAAAACGATTTTTCGGATCTTCTAATTCAGGCTCCCTCCTTAAGGGGTTATACCAGTGTGACACTTGAAAAAAAAATCGATTTTTTTTGCCTTCTTCGACAGTTTATACTTTCAAGAATATCATTATCATTATATCATTTGTATCAATATTATTTTATCTTGCAAAAATCGCTAGTTAAATCTTTAAACGCGTTTATTCTCGAAATGAGATTTTTCAAACTTGCTGACATTGTAACTCAAAGAGCAATTATCCGATTGACTTGAAATTTGAACTGAGTACTCTTGAATATATTTACTCTACAATGACGTAGGATATCTTTGATGGGATGAAAATTGACGATTTGGCATTGAAAAAAAAACGACCATTTTATAGGCAAGAAAACAGACTTTTTTTTCATAACTACGCCATTTTGTTAGATTTTGATATTTTTCGAACATCCTACGTCATTGTACAGGAAATACCTTCCAGTTTAACGACATTTTTTCCTTTTTCGGTTTCAGCTACTCAATCGGCCGGAATCATGTCAGCAGTGGAGAAACTTTTTTTTTGGCGCCTCTGAAGGCAGCGCATAAGTCGCTTGAATCTCAATATTATTATATGAAAAAATTATGTAATATAGGTCAAATATAGCCAAATATATTCTTAATTTTCCGAAACATTTAATTCGGTACTTTACTTCCAAAAAATTCCCGAAAATCACCCAAATTTTCAGCGTTCACACTGGTATAGCCCCTTAACGGCGGGGTAAAGTTAATTCGGCGAAAAAAAACGGCATGTTTTTAAGGTTTTTTTTTGGCGTAACGAATAGTGTTCGTTTATTGAAAAATTTACATATAATAAAGTAACATTTGAACAACATTCTCCTAAATTTGCATTGCAAAATATTCAAAATTGAGCGAGTGAAAATTAAACCCCGGAGGCGCCTCGAAAAAAAGTTGGTTTGCGGTGTGCACCATAACTCGCAACAGAATCATTTGAAACAAAAAAATCAAAATGCATTTGTTAAAGGCGATGTTTCTCGAGGTAATGACGGGAGGATTTTTTTTTTCGATTTTTCGATTTTTCGTAGCACTTGGGAGCCAAAAACCCGATTTTCGCTAAAAAAATCGGCTAATTTGTTGTTGAAAAATTAGTAATTATTAAAAAAAACAAAAAAGCTCTCGACAATACCTGGTGAATTATGTGAAGAAGTACTGTGCAAAATTTCAAAGCCATTGGTCCAGTAGATTTTGAGTTATCGTGCACACGGACTTCAAATATGACAAGTCTCAGAAAAACGGTTTGAAAAACGCAGAAGAGAAGAGAACGGCATGGAGCAATAAACGCTCAAATACTCATAACTTCGTCAATTTTACTCCGATCGACTTGAAATTTTAACACAATATTCTTGATATATTATGCATTCATTTAAAAAATTTAAAAAAAATGAAAAAAAAAATTTTAATACCTTACCCCGCCCTTAATTGACCAAAGATTTTTTTTTCGTCAACTTGCCTTGGCGATCGTTTCGCCCGAATTTACACGCACTGTCGTAGTTCACTCGTCGATCGCATCGAGCTTGACGAATCGCATGAATTTCACGGTGTGATAATGCACTTGGCAAGTTTACGACGTCTCGCCTCCGAGTGAACGAAGGCTTTGTGTGGGACTTGGAGGTTGTTTGTGTTTTCGCTCCAAAAGAATAATAATACAGGGGGAGGGGGGGGGGGTGTCCAGACGCGTGCACACTTCGTACGACGCTGCGATCCCGCGATAAACAAAACTCTAAGGCTGTCAAAAAGATTATCTCCCTTTTTCTGTGTACACGTTTGCGTGCGTGTATATGTACAGAAGGACAAAGCACGATTATTCTATTTGACTTTTTCCGTGACGTCCATAACGAAATTTTGGATCATATCAATACCTACGATCTTTTTTAGCTTTCGAGTCAGTTCCGAAGTATTCCATCAACTTTTATGACGTGAAGTTAGCATCGTTGGAATGTAACGAAAATGCTTCCTTATTTTTCATTTCTTTATTATTATACTTACTTACTGCCTAAATTCTTTTTAGTGCAGATTTAGATCATGGATCCCTAATGAAGATCTTCAAAAAAATCTCATGGACCCCTAATGAAGATCTTCAAAAAAATATTCAAAAAATATTTCGTTGACTTTTGTAGTCTAAATGTGCTAAAAAAATAGGCCAATATAAAAAAATAAAAATAAAATACGACGTTGAAGTTCGCATCGTTGGAATGCAACGAAAATTCCCATTTTTATTGTTATTCAAAATAATTGTTGATCGATTTAGATTGTAGGTCTCTAATAAGGATCTCAAAAAAGTTCGCAAGTAGCTGTGATTTGCAAAAAAAATAGCATTCGGGAGAAAAAAAAATTCTTTTCATTGCGTTCCAACGATGCACCACGATGCGACCGAACAAGGTTCAAAATTCTAATTTAAACATTCGAAATTGAAAGTTTGAACTTTTAATTTCAATTTGAACTTAACGAAAAATCAATGGATTTGAATCCACCTGCACGAACGTGGATTCAAACCCGCGTCCACTCCCGATCAGACGCCGAAACTATTGTGCCATTGTTTACTCACCGGTCGACTTCACTCGTGAATATCTCGGCCAATTTTTGTCGCACGACATTTAAGGGGGGAAATCACAGTAGCACACAAAAAAATAGGTATATTTTCGGGAATTAATTTTGGCTGAATAGAAGTATCAATCGAAAATCTGTAAAGTAGGTTTTATAGCAATACTAAAAAAGTACAAAATGTAATTTTTCAATAAAAAATATTTAAAAATGGCGGCTGCGCAGCATATGCCCCAAGGCGCCTTTTTTTGAGCTCGCCGAAGACATAACTCGAGCAAATTTTTACCGATCGACTTGAAATTTTGACAGTAGCTTCGAAACATCTTTCTCCACGGAGCTACGTAGGATTTTTTAATTTTATATGGCTTACTTTTTTTTATCGACGATTTTATGGCGTTTTTTTTTTGTTAAAAATTTAACTTTATTTTCAAACATGCACCATTTTGCGAAAAATCAATATATCGAAAAAATCCTACGTAGCTCCGTGGAGAAAGATTTTTCGAAGCTACTGTCAAAATTTCAAGTCGATCGGTAAAAATTTGCTCGAGTTATGTCTTCGGCGAGCTCAAAAAAAGGCGCCTTGGGGCATACGCTGCGCAGCCGCCATTTTAAAATATTTTTTATTGAAAAAATTACATTTTGTACTTTTTTAGTATTGCTGTAAAACCTACTTTACAGATTTTCGATTGATACTTTTATTCAGCCAAAATTAATTCCCGAAAATATGCCTATTTTTTGTGTGTACTGTGATTTCCGCCCTTAAAAAAAAACGCGTCTTGCTTGGAAAGAGACACCCTATATGCTCACGAATGGAAAACTAGTGGTTAAGATACACCCCGTATGTACATTTTTTCCCTTCAAATTGGCCTATTTTTGGCACATTTAACGATGTTGGAGCGTTAGCCACAATCCAAGGTTAAATTTCATTTAAAAAAATACATGTTATTGTTCACACTATACTGAGTCTTTACGAATTTTTTGAATTTTTTTCACCTCCAAACACCAGAGATAAAAAATTGTTTAACGTATGTAATTTAACGTGCGGTTAGATGGGCAAGACTTTCACGCTAAAGGTTATGTAATTTGTCATTTAACACCAAGATAAACCATTTCTAACAACGGATTAACGCAAACCTTTATAAACATTTAGAAAAAAAAATCCTCATCTTGCCCATCGTAAACCATGGGCCTATAATCTCGTGACGTAACTATGAATAGGCACAATTATAAGCTACTCAAAATTTCATTGTGAGTCGTATAAAACATTCGTTGTCGTAGTTTTTTTTTCATAATAATCATCGATAATGTTATGCTTTTTCAAGTTGGTAGTAACACAAAAGTTTTTCTACTTTACGTAATAAAAATATTAAAATGCATATTTTGCCCTTTAATTGTATATTTAAAAAAAATTAGCATATACAGAATAAATCTGTATCTCGTATGCATTTTTTTGAGGTTCGTTGAAGAAGAAAAAATGAATAAACCGTCATTTGACTCGACTGAATCGCTCCAACCTCCTTAAGCTACAAAAGTGTGTGTGTGTGTGTGTGTGTGTGTGTGTGTGTGTGTGTGTGTGTGTGTGTGTGTGTGTGTGTGTGTGTGTGTGTGTGTGTGTGTGTGTGTGTTTGGCGGCGTTACAAAGGCTGACATGTTTTTTTCAAACGGAAACAAAACTTTTTTTTATTGCCAAAAAATTTGTCAGCTGAAAACTAAAAACTTTTGTTGAAAAAATTGTTTGATAAAGTTCATAGTTTTCAAGTGAGAACATCATTTTCAATTATTTCAGATGTATCCAGGATTTGTGTGTGTGTTTTTCTACCCATCGTGATCAAAGTTCGTCAAGGATTTAAAGAAACACGTTTTTGGGCCTGAAAATGGCACAAACGCTATTAAAATGAAAAAAAAAAAAAAAAAAAAAAAAAAAATCGATTTTCCTCCAAAATTTTCTCATGAAATATCGTCCAAATTTGAAAACAAAAAAAAACCAAAATTTTCAACAAAAAAATTTGATTCTTTTTTTCTTCAAGTGGCCATACATTCGAAAATACAACATTGAGCGGCTTGCCGTGAGACATTTAGTCTAATTGTCCCTGCCACCGGCATTTGCGTTAGCCAAAGCGTAGGAGGTTGCACGGCTGATGGCGTGAAAATGATGTTCTCACTTGAAAACTATGAACTTTATCAAAAAAAATTTTCAACAAAAGTTTTTAATTTTCAGCTGACAAATTTTTTGGCAATAAAAAAAGTTATGTTTCCGTTTGAAAAAAAACATGTCAGCCTTTGTAACGCCGCCATTTTGAATTTTGGCTCCTCAAATGAATTTTTTTCAAACGTCCCCCTTCAATCCCTAGAAGTTTTGCTCCACACAATAGTTCGTCCGAGCAATATTTTTCGAGAAAATTCAGGTGTAAGATTAAAATGGGACACCCTGTATATACAAAATTGTCGGATGACGAGTCATCTAGCTTTGCTCCTCAGTCGAGATAAGGAGAGACATTCTTTTCGACGAATAAACCGCGACTAACACACTTGTCGTTTCCTTTTCTTCCTCGATATGTCGCATCCACCTGTTAACAGTCTGTTCAACGGGCTCAGTAATGACGTTTGCTACTTTTAAAAAATGTAACAAACGGAAACATCTTGACTAGTGATTGATTCTCGAAAAATTGTCTCGAAGAGAAAAAAAAAGTCGATTATTGTGATTTTATTTTTAAAAAAAGGACACACGTGTCGATAAATACATAAGTTCCGGATACTTCGGAATTGTTTTTACTCTTTTTTTCAGTCATATTTATTAATAATTATAAAAATTTGTTGAAATGAAAAAAATATTTTCAATTCTTACGTTGCAATTCTTCATCAATTAACGTTATTTTATTTCAATTGGTTTATTTATTATAATGGACATTTTATTTGTAAAATTGAGTCAACCCTTCAAAAATCTTGAATTGTTAATTTATCCCTCGAAAATGTAAATGTATAAGACGAACTAGCGACGTTGAAGTTCGCATCGTTGGAACGCGACGAAAATTAATTTTCTTCAATTGCACGAATTTTATTTGGCCACTTTAGGCTGTGAAAATCACTGAAACGTTTTTATTATTTTATTACGTGTACTTGTTAGAGATTTACTACCTCAATTTGGAAGAAACGCTTTCAATAATGATAAAAAATACGAAATGAAAAATGAAGAAAATGATTTATTATTATTATTATCAAACTATATTGCTCCGCAAAGCAATATTGTTATTTTTTTAATTCTCATTATTCTATTGTTAAATTATTATTATTTTCATTATTAACGAAAAGACTTTCTTGCCAATTTGTGGCATACATTTTTAATGAGAATCCTGAAAAACGTTGCAGTGATTTTTTTAGTCCAAATCCGGCAAGAAAATATTTCGAAAATTCATAAAAAGGAATCTTCGTTGCGTTCCAACGATTCAATCTTCAATGTCATGTTTTTTTTACTATTTTTCGACTATTATTTCACTATTTTACTATTTTTCACTATTTTACTACTATTATTTTATTATTTTACTGTTATTCACTATTTACCATTTTACTATTATTTATTTTACAACTATTATTGTTATCATCATGATCATTGCTTGTCACGTTAAAATCATTGCACTCCAACGATGCGAACTCAAACGTCGTTCAAACTAAATCTGTCCTTTTCGCGAATGTCGTTAAAGTTTGCATCGTTGGAATGCAACGAAAATACTTTTTTCTTCCTTTGTTTCTTTACTTTCATTATTAACGAAAATATTTTCTTGCCAATTTGTGGCGTAGATTTTCAATGAGAATCCCGAAAAACGTTGCAGTGATTTTTTTTAGTCCAAATCCGCCAAGAAAATATTTCGAAAATTCATAAAAAGGAATCTTCGTTGCGTTCCAACGATGCAATTTTCAAGGTCATATTTTTTTGTTTACTTTTGTTCAACTATTATTTTACTATTTTACTATTTTTCACTATTTTACTACTATTATTTTACTATTTTACTATTGTTCACTAATTACCATTTTACTATTATTTATTTTACAACTAGTATTATTATCAGCATAATTATTGCTTGTCACGTTAAAATCATTGCACTCCAATGATGCGAACTCAAACGTCGTTCAAACGAAATTTATCCTTTTCGCAAATGTTGTTGAAGTTTGCATCGTTGGATTGCAACGAAAATGCTTATTTTTAAATTGTTCGAATTTCTTTTGGCATATCTTCGTTACGAAAATGTCTCAATCATTTTTTAAGTCGCTTATTCAGACCTCTAGAATATAAATCTGCAAAAAAGATTTTCTAAGATGATCAAGATAAGGAAATCAAAATATTAAAAAAAAAACCGTTGCGTTCCAACGATGCAAACCTCAATACCATTTTCGCGAGCCCGTCGATTTTCCACTAAAAATCCATATTCTCAATTCTCAGAAATAATTTTCCCGCGATATCCATGTTAATCGAATTACTCTGAAGCGTCGTTCGTTTTTTTAATCTCAAAGCGTCTCAGTCCATTTCTTCATCTCTCGCGAAGAACAAGGTCCGAGATTAATTGCTGGAGACGCGCGAGCGTGCAGGGCATGAGCCCGAGCACGTATGCACCGAAGAACACACAACAGACTGTTTTTTTTTTGGTCGCCGACTGTCGAGCGTCGTGGTCTCGTAACGGTGCTCTCCTTGCCGTGTTTGGATTTGGCTATTCCGCGGCTAAAAAAACTACAATCGTCGCGACGTTTCCCGCGACAGACACGAATATATGGGTCATTCCGCCTCGACGCTGTCGTCAATTCCGAACTTGTTTTCCTTCGGAACTCGCGTCGTCAAAAAGTCCGAGGGCTGCCTAACCTATTCGGCTGCAAACCCTCGCCGAGGCACGTTCCATGCGAATGTTCAGCCTCGAGCGATGAAACGATTTATCTTTCCGTCTTTTTTTAATGCGTAAACGAGAGCCATGTGGGCCCCGAGGCGTCTCAATCGTGATGGAAAACATACGAAGAGATCTAGAGAAAAACAGTGGCTAAATTCACGGAGGATGCTTCCTGTGCATACTCGTATATATATATATGTGCATGTGTGTGTGTGTGTGTGTAGTCCCGCAGTCACTAAGTAGGAAGTGCTCAATGTAAGGACGTAAACACACACACAATTGCAGGCATTGTACTCGCGAACTCGTGTACCGAGATGCGGTGGACTTCCGTCGTTTTATCGTTGGTACAAAACAAGACAATAAACGAAAAAAAAAAAAAAAAAAAAAAAAATCAACGCTCTGAGCTGCCTTTCCGGAGAAATCTCCTTTTCTCTCGTTACATAATGTGACGCGGTTATATTCATACGCACCGACACGATCGGTTAACTAGCCGACTCGTATCATTATCCCACACGAAGAATACGCTATTGTTATTATTATTATTATCAATTTTGATTTCTCCGCACCGCACGATTATTTTTTACTATATTTATTATTTTTCTTTTATTTTACGATGTTTTAACTACTTTTATTTTGGGGTCATTATTATTATCTTTATTCAACGATTTTTATTTTATTTTTCATTTTTATAGTAAAAGAATTACGATTTTTTTGTTTTATTCTACGAACATTATTATTATTATTGTCATTATTATTATTATCGTTGGTCACGTTGATAGTTTTAGGTGTGCATTCGGCGAAATCTTACCTCGAGTGTTGTCAAAAATCCTGACACTGCTATCCAATTGTCGAGGCCGAACGTGTACAGCCCGCAAAATTCGCATCGACACAAAAAACGACGCACCGCACAGTGTTTTTTTTCCTCTCTATCTGCTCGTTGTCACTCGCTCCATTCTATTGTTTCGGAGTTCTCGAACGAAACGACGACTCGAGGTTTGTTTTGGTGCGGTGCACGCGCGCTCACTGTATTCCCAAAAGACATTGAAGCAGCGAAAATAAAAACCCACGCGCAGCGCTCGGATTTGTGTTTTTTTTTTTCGTTCGTGCATTGACTGTTGACGATTAACGAGCGACAGAGGCGAATTAAATGGCGAGGTAGAGCCGAAATTTGTGGCTTTTTTTAACTCGCGGAACGAGGATTCGAGATGAGAAATTTATAGGCCGGGTTTTCGACGGTGTCCTCGGGGACAAACGGGACAACGGATCGCACGAAGCGTATACCGATGTACCGCACACCGAGGCAGTGAGGCAACTACTGAATGATCGCGGGGAGCGCTTCGCCGCACTCGAATAACGCCGCTCAGCGCTCCCGCGGTACGCGAAACGTCCGCCCGATGGCGCCATCGGCTGGACGCACTCTCGCGCCCGCGACAGTAGCGAAAAGACACACAGAGGGCCGCGAATTAACTCTGTTTCGGTTTTTCTTTCTTCGTGCTTCCTTTTGTAGGCCTTTGTAGTGCGTTTACGGATGAACTGTTGGAATTGCAAACTTTAGCAGTGCCGAAAGTCGAGAAAACACCTAAAGTTTTGCGGCGCGTAGTTAATCGAGAGTAGGTTTGGAAAATTAGTTTTTCCTTTTGACGAGAAGTTTGTGCGCGCGAGTTCGTCGCGATAAGAACAAAAGACAAGGTGATTCTTCGACGTCGCCGGGATTTTCGGTGAGTCCATGAGTTTTACGAGTAGTAAACACGCGTGATTTCGTAACGGTTTTTTGTTTGAAACTTCGTTTTGGCGGTCGTCGGTGCTTTAAGAGCGAGAGAAGAGCATCGAGAGGAAGGGAACGAGAGATTGAGATTTATTGGTGTATGCACGCGATGTGAGAACTCGTCACGGAGAAATTGTCATAATCGTCTATTTATAGGGGTTATATTTTTATACAATACGGGGGCAAACGTTGGAGCGTGGGCGCGTATCGTGATAAGAGGCAATTGGAAATTGCTTTACAACGCGGTATGATGATTATCGTGCATCAGCGACCACGCTCTATATACATATATATATATTCATGTACAAAACACACAATAAAAATAGTAATGATAAAACGTGTATATGGACTGGTCTCGTAGTCTTGGACTTTTTGCACGTACTTCAAGCACAAGATACGAGCATTATCCTTCGTAGTGCCTGACGTGCGACGCATCTCCAGATTTAGAAATTGCGGAATATATGCACATACATTGTTGTACGTAGCAATGAGCATACACTGTACAATGTCGATGTATGGAAAAAACAAGTATGCAATGAAAATAAAATTATTTTCAAAAACTTTTGAACGTGAAATAAATTCGTTTCAAAAAGATTTCCAAACGTAAAAAAAAAAATATTTAAAAAAGTGATTAAACTGAAAAAAAAAAATTCGCACATTTTTCAAACTTAAAAAAAACGGTCAAAAAGAATTCTTGAAACGAAAGAAAAATGATTAACCTTTTCTTTTATCGAATTTAAAAGGAAAATGATTTTTAACAATTGCTCAAACGTAAAAAAAATTGGTCAAAAGTTGTTCAAACATGAAACGAATTTTTTTTGTTGGTATTTTCGAAATTTTAAACTTATGGAAAAACAAGGTAACATTATCGTCCAGTCGAAATAACGAGCGAATCATATCGGGCGCGGTCTATATCAGCGCCGATTGATCGAAAACCTTAAGGGATTGGGCTACTGTATCGACCCAAAAATTAGGGATATGTTTATTTTTTTTAAGAACAAGACGATTGAAAAATCGTTTGGCCATTTATTTGAATACACATCAACTGGTGTATCAAATTTGGTGTATCAAATTTTATTGAAAAATAATTAAAGAAGTTATAAACAATCTCGCGAAGGACTTTTGAAAATGAGGAGCTCAACAGTTACTTGATTTTGGTCACCCGGTTCATCTGAAACAAGAAAAACGAGTTTTTTTTCGTAAAATAAATAATATTAGGTGTAGTAAAAAGAAATCCATTATTTTTGCATGAAATTGAAGGCAAAAATATTGGCTTTCTTTTCACTACACCTAATATTTGCTAAGACTTGACCGAGCTTTTTTGCGTTATCGGGTTTTAATCATCAAAAAAACATTGTTGATTTTTTTCTCGATGTTTTAGGAATAACATCATTATTGTTGATAACTAATGAAAAAAAATGTTAAGAAGAACCAAGTCCGTCACGACTAAACTACTATTACACTGGATAAGTCTACCAAATTTCAAGTCCATTCGTTAATTAGATGTGGAGAAAACGTGTACACCGTTTTGAACAACATAGTTTCGAGAAAAACGCGTTTAAGGGGGAATATCAGTGTGAAAAAAATCGATTTTTTTTGCTTATATAGATAGTTTTGGCCTTTAAGAATATGACTACAAATTTTCAAAACAATATTCGGCTTAGAAGTATTCGAAATTGGCGCCAAGCGTCGACGCTCTCAGAGCCTTCTATACAGGCCTTTCTATACTTTAAACGCGTTTTTCTCGAAACCATATTTTTTTGACCTTGTTGACAGCATAACTCTGTCAAATTTTGTCCAATCGACTTCGTTCAAAAAGGATTCTCTTCAGAAAACTTGGCGCTATCGTCGCATCGTAGTTTTTTTTAAAATTGTTTAATTTTTTTATTAACAATTTACTGCAAAAATTTTGTGTAAAATTCGAATTAAAAAAAAGGCCGCCATTTTTTTCTAATCAAAATTTTCAAATTTCCCACGATGCTGCGATAGCTATACTATTAAAATTTAATAATCTTTTTGAATTTTTGATTTCACATGCTGTGGCACTCATGCTGTCAACCGTTGGGGAGTCTTTTTTTGAGACGCCATTTTGCGACCGTTCCTCTGCTTGATAAAATGTACTAAAAATAAAATAAAAATTTCCTTGTATGCTTCATTATTTCAATTAATAATACACAAAATTTCAAATAATTTGATCTAGCCGTTTTTTTTTGTTTTTCAAAAAACATTCCCAAAAAATACCTTATTTTTCAGCCTCTCACACTGATATTCTCCCTTAAGGTAGAACGAGCGCGCGCTCTTGATTTCTATAGATTTTGTACAAATTTTGACCAGACATTGCTCATATCATTATGCATGTTTGAGTGAAATTTCAGAACAGTCGACTGTTTAGATTGGGAGATAATAGCTTTTTAAATTGCAACTTTTAACACTGCAGGGTCAGCATTGAAATTTAGACAGAATAATTTTCCGTAAAAAATATTTGTCCCCTATAATAAGTAGACTTATGGCAACACCGCATCCTTCCACGGATCCAATGACGTAAGTTTGCGCGGCATATTTGAAATAATACTGCAACATCAATGTTTATTTGGAAGTAATTTTTAATCGAACAAAGTTTTAAGTTAGTTGTGAATTAACCAACACTTCTATTTGTTAATGAAGATTACATAAACTATGCAAAATATTAATATTTATAACGTAAATATTTTTTTATGATAAAAGTTTTTCACTTTAGGAACACGATCATTATTTTTTTGTGTCGAAATATTGAACATTACTGTTCTGCGGTGTTGCCATATGTCTTCTTATTATAGGGGACAAATATTTTTTACGGATAATTATTCTGTCTTTACTGAACGTTTTCTAGCAAAACTGAATAGCAAAGGCAATCCAAACTTTTTTCACTCTTTCCCTAACTACGTTGCTATCTTAACGTAATCTTTTTTCAACATTTACAAATACAATAGAATGTTACGACGAATTGTGTGACCTGACTTTCGGTAAATGCAGACCCTGCAGCGTTGAAAGTTGCAATTTTAAAACCCAGTATCTCCCAATCTAAATAGTCGACTGTTCTAAAATTTTCCTCAAGTATGCATAATGATACGAACAATGTCTGGTTAAAATTTGAACAAAATCTGTATAAATCAAGAGCGCGCGCTCGTTCTACCTTAAGGCGGGTTCTACCAGTTGATGACAAAAAATCGCATTTTTTTTTAATTCCATAAATTGTTAGTAAAACCATTCATATTCCCAAAGTAGTATAAATAATTCATTGGTACCTTGAATTTTTTGTTGTCGGTAATTTTTTTTCAAACGTGTTTTTCTCAAAACGATCAATTTGTGTTTCAATTTGTGTACACTCTAGCTCAAAAAGTTTCTAATTTATAATTTTATAAAGTTATAGTTCGAACCTGAATTTGGGGTAATGTCATTGTTTCAGGGGAGATATACACCTAGGAGCCGGAAAAAAGGTCATTTTTGTGCATTTTTTCAAGGAAAACTATTTGAAATTTCGGATTGGTGTTTTAATTATCTAAAAGTGTATACATTCAAAAATATGTTTAATTTTCTTTATTTAAAAATATCAAAAATATACAAGGATATTGTATGATCCTTGGAGCGTCGTAAAAAAATCCGCGTATACGGTACGTAATGGCGTTGCTTCAAAAATCAACTGAAAAAAAAAACCAAAAAGATGATTAAATTTGATATTATAATCTAGTACTTGTCATAGCCGATTTGAAAATATCGATTTATGACAAAATGGCGGACGTTTGAACATAAATAGTGATTTTTGGGCCAAAAATTAGTTATTATTTTGACTATAAAACAAAAACTAAGTAACGGAAAAAAAATCCTATGACAAGTAGTAGATAATGGTGTATAGAATAACCACAAAAAACCTCAAGGCGATCGGTTCATTGGTTTTCGAGAAATTTTGGGTACCGATTTGAAAAACGTGGTTTTGAGAAAAACGCGTTTGACAATTTGGGAATGAATAAATAATGAAATTTGTCAACTTACATGGAATCATTGATACCAGGCCCATAGTACACTATTGTGTACTATTGTGCACTATTGTGGTCTTCTACGGTCGACGGAATGTTCATAGCTTCTGAATCCTCGACCTCGACCATCTAGGTGTATGTCTCCCCTTAAAGTATATTTTTTATAGCAAAAAACGTTATAAAATAATGTAAAAATTATAGCCTTTTCTTTAAACACGTCTAAAAAGGCAGTTTTTAATTTTTAGTCAGAGTCAGGTTCATATAGAAGGAAAACGTGTTCTTAAAGTAATCTTCGAACCGTATTGATTTCCGATGAAAACTGCGGCCTCGAGAGTGTACACAAACAGCGAAGTCTGATGGCGACTTTCGATGAGTGGCAGATTATATGTTCCACTTTTTCAGAGAAAAAGCTTCGAAAACATTGTAATATTTGTTTGAAAATATGTATAAAATATTTCCAAAGTTTGAATAAATTATATTCATTCATACCTTGTAAAAAACATCATGAAAAGCCCTAAAAAACCGACTCCTAAACTGGTTTCCCGCCTTAAAGTTTGATTAGCAGTTCTATCGTTTCAATCATAAGTTTACCTTCAATCTGCGATTCCCGCACCGTATGTTGGATTTTCCTCTTCAATTTAAGTTGCCTCAAGCGACGAATGATCATTCGTCGTTTTCACACTAACCTAACCCCTTAATTTGAAATTTTTGCGGACACTTTTGTAACTAAGTAGAAACTGCACCACGTGATGTACAAGTGCGACAGAGAGAACTGAAATTTCCGAACCGAGATTTCTCAAAGACGTAAAATATTTAGGGGGAAAATAAGTCGTCAAGCTCTGCGTCAGGGAATCGGACAACTTTTCATAAAGTTTTTAAAATCCACGATAATTGATATGTATAGCCATGAAAAATGTTATTTTATATAAATAAAGCTTTTTAAGTGCCTAAAACTGTCTAAATTTTTTTTTAAATTTGCCACGCAAACTCTACGTCATCTCCACGTCATCTCAGAATGCGTGACGTCATATATCTGTAAACAAACGACAAGCTAACCTTGAAATCAAGTGCAAGGTGTTATTTTTTACGTTTGTGTGAAGTTTCTGGTTAGAGCCTGGTTCCATGTCAATAAATGTAAACAAGAGGCGAAAACGTAAACGGGAGAGAAAAATAAGCGCATGTCAACGTTTTTTTACACAAAAATGTCATACGCTGTGATTGGTGTTTCGTTCGAGGTGAAGAACAGATCAAATATTTGAATTATTAGATTTTATTGAATGATTTAAAAATATAAATCAGTATTATTTAACAAAAATATAGATTCAAGGAATGTTTTTATTATGAAAACATTCATTGTAACTGCATTTTAGATTTTTTAATAATTACTGTCCGATTGCCTATTGCACAGAGCCTGATGCTTCATTTCTCCCAAAAAAACTCAACAATCGATGAGGAAACTCTATTTAAAAATTTGTGAGGTTATGTTGACTTTGTATATGCCCTTCATTACAGAGTTTGGACTCTTGTACTCTCCATACTGGCTGAGTCCACGCATAATATTTCTCTACCAGTCAATGCGCGTCCAACCGGCTCCAGCATTTTCCAGACTGCGTAGTCCAGAATGAAGTGACGATTTTTGGACGTACAAAAATATTCTTTATCGCGTCATAATTTTTTCCAATTTAAATATCGATATTTGTGCATTTTCAGGGTGACACTTTTTTTCGTCCAGTTCCTTGACAGCCTCGAGCCCGAAAGGGCAAGGAGCCCTTAAGGGGCTATACCAGTGTGACGCTCAAAGAAAAAACGATTTTATTTGCCTTTTTCGACAGTTTATACTTTCAAGAATATCATTGTCATTTATATCATTTATATCAATATCATTTTATCTTGCAAAAATCGATAGTTAAATCTTTAAACGTGTTTTTCTCGAAATGAGATTTTTCAAATTTGCTGACATTGTAACTCAAAGAGCAATTATCCGATTCAATTCAAATTTGAACTGAGTACTCTTGAATATATAATATTTACTTTACAATGACGTAGGATATTTATGATTGGATGAAAATTGATGATTTGGCAGTGAAAAAACGGCCATTTTATAGGCAAGAAAACAGACTTTTTTTTCATAACTACGCCATTTTGTTAGATTTTGAGATTTTTCGAAAATCCTACGTCATTTCACAGGAAATACCTTCCAGTTCAAGGACATTTTATCCGCTTTCGGTTTCAGCTACTCAATCGGCCGGAATCATGTTAGCAGTGAAGGAACTTTTTGGTTTTTGGCACCTCCGAAGGCAGCGCATAAGTCGCTTGGATCTCAATATTTTTTTATGAAACAGTGATGTAATATAGGTCAAATATAGCCAAAATGATATTCTTAATTTTCCGAAAGATTTAAATGAGTACTTTTCTTTAAAAAAATTCCCGAAAATCACCAAAATTTTCAGCGTTCACACAGGTATAACCACTCAAAAAGTAGCCCAATCTAACGCGTCTGCAGAGCCAGAAACTTGCAGTCCTGACGCGATTTTGGAATCGAATGACAGGCAAAGCGCGGGCAGAGTATGCGTGACGAGAGAAGTAGTGCAGCGATTGTCGCCGGGAAGATTGCGCAACGAATTCGATCGACGATACAGCCCGACGAGTGTTGCGTGTCGGATTGTTACCTCTCTCTTCCGCTTTTTTTTAGTTGTTTTCGTTTCCACGTCGTACGGGAGCCAGGTGTCGCATCGCGTGACTCGGTTCGCGGGGAGTCCCCGACGAGCTGTGGAGCACGTGGCTGAGGTCTCGAGTGTGCCGCCAGGTGCGCGATGATCGAGCCCTGCCAGTGCGTCCCCTCATTGCCGTAACGAAAGTGCCGAGCGCTTGTTTTTGGCCAAGATGGCAAAAACAGCAGGTGCCATTATTTCCACATTCTTCTGCATCGATTTGAAGGGTAACAGCAGACAAATGTGCGACAAGTGGAAGAGCAGAAATC
>OZ023315.1:14738587-14946094 GCA_964007375.1 Ophion obscuratus | reverse complement strand
AGAGAGAGAGAGAGAGAGAGAGAGAGAGGAGAGAGAGAGAGAGAGAGAGAGAGAGAGAGAGAGAGAGAGAGAGAGAGAGAGAGAGAGAGGAGAGAGAGAGAGAGAGAGAGAGAGAGAGAGGAGAGAGAGGAGAGAGAGAGAGAGAGAGAGAGAGAGAGAGAGAGAGAGGAGAGAGAGAGAGAGAGAGAGAGAGGAGAGAGAGAGAGAGAAGAGAGAGAGAGGAGAGAGAGAGAGAGAGAGAGAGAGAGAGAGAGAGAGAGAGAGAGAGAGAGAGAGAGAAGAGAGAGGAGGAGAGAGAGAGAGAGAGAGAGAGAGAGAGAGAGAGAGAGAGGAGAGAGGGAGAGAGGGGAGAGAGGGAGAGAGGGAGAGAGGGAGAGAGGGAGAGAGGGAGGAGAGGGAGAGAGGAGAGAGAGGGAGAGAGGGAGAGAGGGGAGAGAGAGAGAGAGAGAGAGAGAGAGAGAGAGAGAGAGAGAGAGAGAGAGAGAGAGAGAAGAGAGAGAGAGAGAGAGAGAGAGAGAGATAGAGAGAGAGAAGAGAGAGAGAGAGAGAGAGACGCTTGCTGTATTATGCTCTCTCTCTCTCTTTCTTTTTCTTCTCTCTCTCTCTCTCGCTGCTAATGCATCGCCACAAGCATCAGAAAACGACAGAAAATCTTTTCGTTTCTCTATATCTGCGCCCGTCGCGCGGCACATCAGAGCCCGCAGCGAGCTTTCCAGTTCCGCCATATTTCAGAATTTCAGTGCTGTATTTTCATTCTTTCCAACCATCGATGCAAAATAACCTTCCGAGTCGCGGCCCCGGGGTAACCCAGCCAGAACTTTGCTTTCACGAACTTCGCTTATTGTTGTTTCGTGTCCTGTCGCCGTACATTTTACTTCTTCTTTTCTATTTTTTATTTTCATTACCTCGCATCGTAAACCGTAATTCTCAGATCCATTCTTCCCCAGTCTTTATTTAGCCCAGGAGATCGACTTTTGTCTGCATTCTCGAAGGCCTAACCTACACCGAGTACAGCCTCAAGCACGCATAATTTGCGTACGCCAATTCCATCGCATTTTAATCATACGATGTATTGAAAATGACAAACATTCGGGAAATTCACGAAACGAAATTATGTGTACGAGATTATTTATTCGGATTCGTCGTTTCGTCTTCTTTGGCTCGCCCAATCCGGCGAACACGATACAGAACAGTGCCAGTTGTCATTGTAATAGAATGTTATGTCGCGAACGAGTCTTTTTCGGCTGGTGTTCCGAACGGCAGGATCGAGAGCTATATACAGCTTGGGGGGGGGGGGGGGGTTCTCTGTGTTTTTATTCATGGAAGCCAAATGTCCGATGTGCAGTCTCCTCCGGGATATCTAAATGGATTGATTTCGTTAGGCACACACGAATGTATTACATTTTTCGGATTATGTTTATATATATCTAGCTTTTGCATATTATTTATATTCCTGAGTTCCAGCTATTGGCAGTGGAAATATTTTCTAACCTATCAGACTTTGGAGAAAACTTTTCCTACAAAAGTTGCATAGTTCGAAGGGTCATCGAGTGGAGGCTATGAAGTTCATCCAGGTGGAGGGGCTTCGGAGATTTAAAGGTCACAGTTTTTTTTTTGTTTTCAAATAGGACCAATATTTTTTTCAGGATTTAATTAAGGAACTAAATATCGGTTCACACACCAAATTTCAAGAGGATCGATCAAGATTTGGTAGAAAAAATGGATAAAAAAAGACATTTGGATGTTATTAACCGATAATTGGTTGAAAAAATGGCACAAACACGTACTTCTATAACATAAAGGTGCTGAAAGTGATGGCCACCACTTTCAATGCACGCTTGCATTCTGATTCCCATGATTGTGTTTAGTCCAGTCGAAATAGGATTTCACCTGGAATTAATTCCGGGCTTCGATTTTCTTTTTTTATACTTGGGGGGGGGGGGGGGGGTGGTTGGTAGTGTAAATCTCGATTTTCGGGAAAATCCCCCCGGTGCGTTTGCCGCTATCTTGATGTAAAGAGGGATTTTTTTTGTTTTTCGAATAACTCACTTATTTTCAACCTTAGAACGAAAATGATGGTATTCAAAGTTGTGGGAAATATAATTTCCCACAAGTGTGGTGATTGTAATTTTAACCCTAGGATCGACATTTATAGAGTTAGACGGCTAAAAGGGGTAAAAAACGTTTTTTAAAAACTTATCTCGTTTATTATCAAGTTTATTGTAAAAATGGTAATAAATAATCACATAGGAAATTTTATTTCCTTGAACTTTGTTTATGAGCATTTTTACCCTCGGATCAATACTTTCGGACTTATACTCAATTTAGGGGTGAACTTTTTTTTTACGTTCAGTTATTTCGTTTAGTATCAAGTTTATCGTAAAAATGGTAAGAAGTAATCGGGTAGGAAATTTTATTTTCTTCAACTTTGGTTAGTGCCATTTTTACTCGAGGATCAATATTTTCGGACTTATACTTAATTTAGGGGTGAACTTTTTATTTATGTTCAGTTATTTCGTTTATTATCAAGTTTATCGTAAAAGTGGTAATGAATAGTCAGGTAGGAAATTTTATTTCCTTCAATTTTGGTTATTAGCATTTTTACCCTAGGATCAATATTTTCGGACTTATACTTAATTTAGGGGTGAACTTTTTATTTATGTTCACTTATTTGGTTTATTATCAAGTTTATGGAAAAAATGGTAATGGATAATCCGGCAGGGAATTTTATTTGCTTCAACTTTGTTTATTACCATTTTTACCCTACGACCCTACGATTAAAAGAACTAATCAGGTGTTAAAATCCACAGGTTTCTACTTGCTGGAATGGCTCTTCGCGACGAGAGAACACAACCAAAGTTGAAGAAATTTGAATTACGTACGGTTGTCCATCACTATTTTTATAACAAATTCAATAATAAGTTGAAGAAAAAAAATGAAAAAAATTACACCCCTATTTTAATTATAACTGCTAAAATATTGATCCTAGGGTAAAAATGGTACCAACGAAAGTTGAAGAAAATAAAATTTCCTACCCCTTTATTTATTACCTATTTTACGATAAACTTGATATAAACGAAATAACTAAACATAAAAAAAAGTTCACCTCTAAATTAAGTATAAGTCTGAAAATATTGATCCGAGAGTAAAAATGCTAATAACCAAAGTTGATGGAAATAAAATTGCCTACGTGATTGTTTATTACCATTTTTACAATAAACTTGATGATTAACGAGATAATTAACAAAAAACGTTTTTTACCCCTATTTGCTTCTAAATTTGTGGGAAATTACATTTCCCACAATTTTTGATATGATCATTTTCACTCTAAGGCTGAAAATAAGCGAGTTATTCGAAAAACAAAGAATCCTTTTTAAATCAAGAAGGCGGCAAACGCACCGGCAGAATTTTCCCGAAAATCGAGATTTACACTACCAACCACCCCCCCCCCCCCCCCCCCCCGAAGTATGAAAAAAGAAAATCGAAGCCCGGAATTAATTCCAGGTTAACCGAATTTTAGACCTATCTCGACTGGATTAATTGTCTTATTGATCATATCAGTATGTATCTACGAACAGGCTCCAATTTAGATTTCAATAGTTTTACATTAAACAAAAACGATGCACATCTACGGCTTTATTTCCATTGTTCGCAACTAAGAATCTTATCAACTTGTTTTGGAAAGCTTGTTTTTGGTTTCAATAATAATCTGGGTTCCCTCCAATGGAAACTACCACGACAGAATGTTCTTCTGTCAGTTCAGAATTATATTTTCCGCTGAATCTTTCCTTATCAAGAGCAAGTTGATATGATTTTAAATTTGAAATTTTATTTTTATCTTTTTTTTTTAATTGTAAATCTTGATCAATTATCTTAAAATTTGGTGTGTGGACTTATTTCAGGTTCCTTGATACAATTCTGAAAAAATAGTGGTCCCGTTTAAGAAAAAATGAAGATGAACCTCGTACCTACCAAGTGATGACCCCCTCGGAACTGTGCAACTTTTGTAAGAAAAGTTTTTTCCTAAGTCTAATACGTTAGAAAATATTTCTACTGCTAATAATTGTTGCCTCGTGCGGTATACATGCAGGATGTCCTGTTATGAATGAATAATCGAGTGTGAATGGTTTTCGAGATTGTCGGCTTTGTGTTATTTTTTGAAAAAAAAATCATCTGCTTTTGGTTTTCCGCAAGCCATTTTCACAAACGATATAAATCGATAATAACTAAGCAACATGTTTAAGTAATTGGCACGATATGCGTAGTACATTTTTTTTACACCGCAGGCCTAAAGTCAGATGTTCTAATTGGTTTGTGTGAAAATTCTGCATAAGATCTTTTTTCATAAAGTTTCCTTAACATTTAAGGTTAAAAAGAAGACTTTTCTAGATAAAACAAATAACGAAGAGTATTTCATTTTGTAAAAATAGCATGTGAAAAACCAAAAGCAGATGACTTTTATCTCGAAAACCGTGGGTCTTTTAGTAAACTGAAATTCCAGCATATAGTAAGACATGAATTGACCTATCGACATTTGCAGGATTATCTATTCATAACAGGACTGCCTGTATGTGTGTGTGTATGTTATATATATAGTCCGAATATCGTCCTTAATCCTCACCTCATCTCGTGCGCTAGTAAGATGTCGTTCTTATCGGCGCCAAAGTCCACCAGAAAATTCTCGTCGAGTTTCATGCCGCCGTTTTCGATATCGACATCCAGCTTGACCATCGTCGACCCGTGCCTGTATCGTCGAAGGTCCAATAGTGCCGCAATTTACAAATCAATTTGATCAGTTGAAAAGCATTGTGGAGCGGGGTAGGGACACAAGGGGCAGGGAATTCTCAATCTTCTTCGGACGCGGAATTGATATACATGGTGTCCCTCTCATCTCTGCCACCCGAAATAACTCGGTAATTATCGACGTCACAAAAAAATGTTCCAGACAAAAGTTGTACAGTGTGAAGGGGGCCATCAAATGCGACCAATTTTTTTTATTTCTGTGAAGGCGCTGACGCACAGCGAAGGTCACCTCCACTTTTTTAAATGGAATGGTACATTTTATTTCTAACCATCTTGTGGAGCACCTCAAGTAGCATAAAAACATCAGGGGGTCAAAGTCGTTCAAGGTCATTCAAGGTCACCTATTAAAATGAAATACAAATCTAAATATTTCGGATCACTGCCATGTATTTCGTAGTGATCCGAGATATTTAGATTTGTATAATCGACACTGACCTTGAATGACCTTGAACGACTTTGTCCCCTTAATGTTTTTTATACGGCTCGAGGTGCTCCTTCGCTGTGGAGAAAGTGGAGGTGACCTTCACTGCGCGTCAGCGCCACCACCGAAATAAACAAAATAGGTCGCATTTGATGGCCCCCTTCGCACCGTACAACTTTTGTCTGGAACATTTTTTTGTGAGCGCAGAGTCATCGGTATTGCAAATGATTTCAGTAGGATAATAAATAAACATATATATATATATATATATATATATATATATATATATACAAATAAGTTTTAGGACACTTCGATTTTGTATCATAACAGCTATGCTAAATTAATTCAAAGGTCCCGCTCACTTATCATAGATGGCGCTTGATATGTAGTATCGAAACGTAAAGGAGTCATAAACATAACCTATAAATTCTGTAAATTAAACATGCAGACCGTTAAGCTATTTATTAGACACTGCATTCGCTATGAATTCCATCAAGGAAAAAGTGTTAGGAAAGCGTGTGAATCGATATGTTCTGTTCTGGGAGACAACATTGTATCAAAAAGTACATGTGAGTATTGGTATAAGCGATTCAAAGAAGGTGATTTCGACGTTAGTGACCGTGAACGCACGGGGCCTCCTGTAAAGGTGGACGATCAGGAACTGCAAGCGTTGCTGGATGAAAACTCTTGTCAGACGGAGAAACAACTTTCGGAACAGCTTGGAGTAACTCAACAAACTGTTTCTTATCGTTTAAAAGCAATGGGTAAGATTTGAAAAGGAACAAAGTGGGTACCACACTTTCTGACTCAAGAAAATAAAAACAGCCGTCTTAACATTTGTGTGAGTCTTTACAACAAGCAACATAGAAAGTCTTTCTTGTGGAAAATTGTGACCGGCGATGAAAAGTGGATTTATTTTGATAATCCGAAACGGAAATATCATTGGGTTGACCCCGGCGAGCCAACAACATCCACGCCAAAGCGCAATGTTCATTGTAACAAAGTCATGCTGTGCATATGGTGGGATATGAAAAGCGTACTGTATTATGAACTTCTCAAACCTGGTCAAACAGTTACTACCGATCGCTATTGTCATCAATTGATGCAAGTGAATCAAGAAATTGAGAAGAAACGTCCATTTTCTGGTAAAGGAAAACGTCCAGTAAAACTGCTCCATAACAACGCGCGGCCTCATGTGGGTAAACCGGTCAAGGATACGTTACTAGCGCTTGGATGGGAAGCTGTACCACACCGGCGTATTCACCAGACTTAGCCCCATCCGATTATCATTTATTCCGGAAAATGCAGAACGATTTGTCTGACGTGCGATTCAAAACATTTGGAGAAGTGGAAAAATGGGTCGCTAAATTTCTCACCTCGCAAGACGAAAGTTTCTTTGTGAAAGGCATCCGCGAGTTACCTGAGAGATGGCTGAAGGTCATTCAGTGCGATGGAGATTACTTCGATGAAGAACTGTGTTTTACTTCTTTTTTAATAAATCTTGAATTTTTTGAAAACTGTCCTAAAACTTATTTGTACACCTAATATATATATATATATATATACACACACACACACACACACACAGGGTGGCCCGAAATATCACGTCCAAACGGAAAATCTGGATACCTCGTATCAATGACTATCCAAATCACCCCCGTGTATGTTCTACGATCCTTTTTAGTTTTCGAGAAAAAAGCATTTTTTTTTCTCTTTTGCGTAAGTACGTGCCTCGCGATTTTTCTTTAGTTGTGTTATCATTAGGACGTGCACTGTTAAGCAATAAATGAATTACCTAATGTACTCCAACGTAATTGCCTTAGGTCTTGATCAAAAGTTTAAAAAATAGGTTCGAGAGAATCAGTCACTAAAGTTCAGATGATGAAAAAAAAAATAGTTATACTAGTTTACATGACGAAAAACAAATAGTTATACTAGTTTACACGACTTACGATTGCTTTTAAGGGAAAATGAAGAAAAAAAATTGTTCGTCGCTTGAGGCAACTTAAATTGAAGAGGAAGGTTCAACATATGGTGCAGGAATCGCAGATTAAAGGTAAACTTATGATTACAACGATGGAACTGCTAGTAAAACTTTAAACGCGTTTTTCCCGACAGTATGCTTTTAAAACGGTGTACACGATTTCTCGACATCTAACGAACGGATTGACTTGAAATTTGGTACACTTAATCAGTGTATAGTTCTATAGTCTTGACCGAAATTTTTCTCCTTAACATTTTTTCTTCGTTAGTTATTAATAAGAGTGTAATGTTTCCTGAAAAATCGCAAGATAAATTAAAAAAAAAACAATTTGATAATTCAAATACGATAACAAAAAAAACGGTCTAGCCCATACATCTATTTTGAGGAAACTTTTTTTTTAAGTTTCAGAACAACCGGGTGGCCAAAATCAAGTACATCGTTGAGGCTCTCACGTTTAAAGGTCCTTCACGAGATTTTCTATAACTTATTGAATTATTAACATTTCTATATGGAATTTTGTACACAACTTTGTTAAAGTACATACAAATAAATGTCCAATCGATTTTTCAATCATCCAACTTATACCTTCAAATTTTTTTTTAATAACACTCATTTTCCGGTCGTCTCAGTAGCTCAAGGGGGAGATACTTTTAGGCGAGGAAAAAATTTACTGATTTTCATGAGTTTTCTTTTAAACGAAAGATTTTCTCACCATTTTTGAGACTTGGGATATGTTTTATTACTACTTTTGGCTGTTAAATGGTATTTTTTTTTTATTGATTATTCTTTAAAAATGGCGTAGGTATCGTACGGTCTTCTAAACTGCATTTTCAAAACTGGCGTGACGTATAGCTAAAAAACTAATCGACCGATTCTGATGAAATTTGGTATACATCTTTTTAACCTTATTGTCTGAAAGTTGACCCTTAAAGATCTGGAAAACAAAATAAAAAAGTATTTTTTTAAATTGCAAAATGTAGCATTTTTTTTTTCAGAAAATTCAATCTTTTTGTTCCAAAGCGTACCATTTCATCGATTTTCGACACGTCTCACCTTTTCTTGGTTCATATTCTACGTTTGAGTGTTAATGAAAGGAAAATCTTCGTTAGGTTTTTTTCAGATTAATTCCGCCAACGCTACGTGTCACGCCGTCAACATCCGCCGCAACCCGTCTAGAAGACCGTGCCATACCTCCGTCATTTTTAAAGACTAATAAAAAATACCATGTAACAGCCAAAAGTAGTGATAAAACGTACCCTAAATCTCAAAAATGATTCTCGTAAGTATTTCCTTTAAAAAAAAGTCATGAAAAACAGCAATTTTTTCCTCGTCTAAAGGTATCTCGCCCCTTAACCCCTTAACAATTCTAGGAGTAAATACACGCACAGAAGAGAAAATAAAAGCCTATGCTACACGAAAAATGGAAAATTAAGAATGCTTTTTTCTCAACTCAAAAATATCGTAGAACATACATGGGGGGTCCGGGCAGAGTTGGGCGTAATTCTATTTATGAATATGAATACGAATTTATTTGTATTCGCATGTATCCACATGCATGCACTGAAATATAATTGTATTCACAAATATTCTGAACGTACAAATAAATTCACAGAAAAAAATTGTGAATATTCACAAAAATGTGAATATTTACAAGAAATCTTGTGAATTAAAAAAAATTCACGTCAAAATCTGTGAATGCAAATGTATTAACAAAAAATTGTAAATACACAAAAATCACAAAATAAGTTGTGATTTTTTTTTGTATTTAAGACAAATTAAAATCAAATTCACAATGATTAGATTAAAATTTACACCAAACGTGAGTTCTTACGTATTTTGAAAGAAAACATTGCGTCGGGGCAAATAAATTTTTGATAAAAAAGATGTGAGTTTAAAATATTACATTATAAATATGAAGAAATTCACAAAATGAGTTGTGAATTTCCTAAAGTTGAAGAAAATTAAAATCGAATTCACGACAATTATATTAAAATTTACACTACAAGTGACTTCGTACGTATTTTGAGAGAAAACAGCCTCAAGGCAACTTTTAATCTAATCATTGTGAATTTGATTTTAATTTGCCTTAAATACGAAAAAAATCTCAACTTATTTTGTGAATTTTTTTGTATTTACAATTTTTTGTAAATACATTTGCATTCACAGATTG
Source organism: Ophion obscuratus (assembly GCA_964007375.1). Lineage (NCBI taxonomy): Eukaryota > Metazoa > Arthropoda > Insecta > Hymenoptera > Ichneumonidae > Ophion > Ophion obscuratus. Next base: position 14,936,716 of record OZ023315.1, on the reverse strand, counting down.
AATTTTTGTCAATTCACAGGATTTTCTGCAAATATTCACATTTTTTGTGAATAATCACAATTTTTCCTGTGCATTTATTTGTATGTTCAGAATATTTGTGAATACAATTGTATTTGCATGCATGCATGTGAATACAAATAAGTGAAGTATGAATAAATTTTCATTTATATTCACATGAAAATCACGATGTGAATAAATTCGTATTCGTATTTATAAATAGAATTACGCCCAACTCTGGGTCCGGATAGGTATTGATACGAGGCGTCTGAATTTTTTTTATACGTCGTTTTTCGGGCCATCCTGTATTGATGAGTTATTTTGATATGAAATAAAAAGTGAGTATTTCAATAATTATGAGAATAATAACAAACGATAAAATTGGTCAAACTGTTTGCCTGATGATTGGATGTTTAATGAAAATACGAGAAATTCTCTCGCGACTAAGTGATCGTCAGGAGCGAATAATTCGCCGAGGCTTTCAACTCAATTAATACAGCTGGAAACTCACGCAACGTGTTCAGGATAGAATTGCTTGTCCCAGGGCTTGAAAATCGAGGTCGAGACGTATAGTCTACGACCATCGAGGCTCAATTGGAGCATCTGCGGTGAACCGTAGAGCCTGCGTCCCTTCACGAAAATTGGCTCGGGCTGAGCGGTCATTTCCTCGTCATCAACCACACGTACCTTCGAGTCGGACAGCAACATACCACCCAGGAAGACTTGACCGACCAATTTTGGTCTTCGGCGATCCGTTATGTCGTACTGTCTCACGTCACCGTGCAAAAAGTTCGAGAAGTACAGATACTTGTCGTCCAGACTCAACAGAATATCCGTTATCATTCCTGTAATCAACGTCTCGCGATGTTCAGCAAAAATCGTGGGAGAAATTATACCTTTTGTTTTCAGAGCTCGATATTTTTTTTAAACTCTGTTCTATTTTCGTTTAATTTTGAATTTTTTTCTTTCAATCTAATTCGTGAAACCTTGAAATAATTTCGCAAAATGTCATACGTCAAACTCAATACGCTAGTTTCAATGTTTATAATAATTGGGGACAAGTCCAACGATGGTGTGATAAATTCGAGTATTATATTCAATTTGTGATATTAATTAATCTTAAAAATCATTATTAACACAATTACAATTATCATTATCGTCATTATTATTTAATAATGACGATAATGATAATTATAATTTTTTTTAAATGTGGGCGAAAGCCTGCAATTATTAAAAAAAGTGCATTCATCAATCGAAGTAGGCATGCGTCAACCTACATAACTTCCATATACTTTCAGCGACACTTTTCGGAAATACAACATTTATCCTAACTGATATTATAAATCTGAAAGTCTGTCTGTTTGTGTTACTCAATCACGCCAAAACGGCTTGACCGATTTCAATAAAATTTAACACGTAGATAGCTTATGAACTGGATTAACACGTAGGATACTTTTCATTCCAATATCTAATATTTTTCTAATTATAATATACTCAAATCTAATACATATATGGGTTGGTACAAAAATCTTGCAACACACAACACGAGTAAAAAAGAAAAATATTTTATTTTAACAATAAACGATTATTCAGTAATGTAGGCTCCCTCCGCATCTACAACTCTTGCCCAACGCTCTGGTAGACTTTGCACGCCCGCAGACCAGAATTCTTTTGATCGTGAATTAAGAAAGTCGTCCAATGTATTTTTGAGATCTGACAGATCATCAAATTTTTTATCCCGTAAATAGTTCTTCAAAGCTCGAAGCAGGTGATAGTCGGTAGGTGCTAAGTCTGGTGAATACGGTGGGTGTGGTAGGACTTCCCATCCTAGCTGCGAAATAGTTTCTTGTGTCATCTTAGCGACGTGGGGTCGAGCATTGTCATGGAGAAGCCGAACGTGAAGACGTTTACGCCTTTTCTGTTTCATAATTTTAGCCACCTTTTGCAGTTGTGCAGAATAAATCTCTGCCTGTATTGTTGTGTTGGTTGGCAGAAATTCGTAATAGAGCATGCCCTCAGAATCCCACCAACAACAGAGTAAAACTTTCTTCATTTTTCGGGCTGTTTAGGGGTCGGTTCTGGGTTTTCCCCTTTCGATAGCCACTGACGCTTGCGCGTGTGATTAACATACAACACCCAGCTTTCATCCCCAGTGACTATTTCTTGAAGAAAATCCTTTCTTTGCGGACGATGCAGGAGTGAAAGACAGATGGACATGCGTGTTGCTTTGTTTGATTCGCTGAGATTGTGCGGTATCCAAGACGAATAAACTTTCCTATATCCCATCTCTTGTAAATGTCGAAGGATAGTAGGATGACTGCAGTTGAGTTTGTTGGCTAATTCTCGTGACGACATATTAGGCTTTGCCTTTATAAGTGCTCGCAGTTCTTCATCGTCCACAATCGATTCCCTGCCGGAGCTAGGTTTGTCTTCAAAAGATGTATCGCCAGAATGAAAACGCTGATACCATCGGGAAACCGTTGAATAATTAACTACATTAGCCTTGAACGCACTGCACATATTACGGGCTGCAGCTCTTACAGAATGCCCTTGCAAGAATTCGTAATATGCGATTGCTCGAAGTGCACGTTGATCCATCTTTGCTCATACTGACTCCGCGGAACATCTGACTCGCTTATATATCCTGCGGCATGGAAGGTTCTAGACCATTCTTGTATTTCCTATTCTCGAATGTTCTCGAACTTCATTATTAGGAAAAATATTTTAATTGAAAAAAAAGTGTTGCAAGATTTTTGTACCAACCCAATATAAGGCAAAGTCTGTACCGACTAACTCATCATCGCCCAGCCTAAACCGCTATAAATGTAGAAAGGTGACATTTGGAAGCCATATTGGTTTTATCATGTAGCCACTGTTTAAGAAGGGATTCTTCGAAATTAAATCCTTAACCCTTCTCGTACACATATCGGCCGTCACTCGGGACACATACGGGGTCCAGAGGCCCCCATCGATTTTTGAGCGCTTGCTGTGAGAAGACTATTTGCCCAATTTGAATAAAACAAAAACCAAAACGCAGCTTCAACCATCTAGAATGCGATAGGATGAAATTTAAAAAATCTAATGTTAAGGTCGTCAAAAATGTACGAAAACCAGTAAAGTCGTGAAAAACGGTGTTTTTTACAAAAAAAATCATAACTCCGTTAATTTTATAGGTAATTAAGTAAAATTTTCAGGGAAGTACTGTCACATATAGTAGTTTCATTAAAAAAAAATAGTGCAATATTGGGTGTTTAAAAAAGGTATTTATTTGTACGTATGAACATGAGATATTTTGGAGTTAAAAAAGGCTCTTTATTTTATATAAATATATACATATATAAATGCATGCTATAGGCTCTAACTGATTCAAATTTAGCTCACAAGTTGGCGTTGGGGTCCACTGGATCCCAGGTGTACGAGAAGGGTTAAGGGGAGAAAAGGGGTGTCAAATTTTGTACGAATATTAAAAACAATCTGGTCAGATTTAATTGAAATTTGGTATTAATGCTCTTGAACACAATTAATGAAATACGTATTCTAGCGTTTTTTTTTCAAATTCAATCCCCAAACGAAAGCGGGTGGCGAAGTTTGTACGGAAAATTATAAAAATGGGGTCAACTTTACTTGAAACTTTGTATACCTGCTTCTAGAGACAATTAATGACATTTCAGCGTTTTTGAAAATTCAATCCGCAAGGGAAAAAAGGGGGCAGCAAAGTTTGAATAATATTTTATAAGTTACTGGAAATTGATAATCAGTGATTAGCCAATCGTGTTTAAGGGGCTATACCAGTGTGACACTTCAAAAAAATCATTTTTTTTGCCTTTTTCGACAGTTTATACTTCCAAGAATATCCTGTAAAAATTTCAACGCCGTATTTTATTCATTTTATCTTGCAAAAATCGATAGTTAAATCTTCAAACGCGTTTTTCTCGAAATAAGATTTTTCAAACTTGCTGACATTGTAACTCAAAGAGCAATTATCCGATTGACTTGAAATTAGAACTGAGTACTCTTGAATATATTTACTCTACAATGACGTTGAATATTTTTGATTGGATGAAAATTGAAGGTTTGGCATTAAAAAAAAAAACGACCATTTTATATGCAAGAAAAGAGACGTTTTTTTATAACTACGCCATTTTGTTAGATTTTAATATTTTTTTCGAAAATCCTACGTCATTGTACAGGAAATACCTTCCAGTTTAACGACATTTTTTTTCTTTTTCGGTTTCAGCTACTCAATCGGCCGGAATCATGCCAGCAGTGGAGGAACTTTTTTTTTGCGCCACCGAAGGCAGCACATCAGTCGCTTGAATCTCAATATTTTTCTATGAAAAAATTATGTAATATAGGTCAAATATAGCCAAATAGATTCTTAATTTTCCGAAACATTTTATTGAGTACTTTTCTTCCAAAAAATTCCCGAAAATCACCCAAATTTTCAGCGTTCACCCTGATATAGCCCCTTAATGTTCAGCGGCGATGAATTAGTCCTTGATAATTACCAACTGATAATTAGTAATTAATAATAATGTATTAAGCATTAGTGATTGATCATTAAAATGATTAAGTAGTAATTTATCATAAAAAAGGAGTAATTAGTAGTTGACCATTGATAATTAGTAATCAATTATGACCAATTGATCAAGCGGGAAGAGGACCTTGCCAAAGCGAGGCGAGAAGTGGAAGAACGAGGAATATGGCAGGCAATAAGAATCGAGAATGTGGAAGGCATAGAGAGAAAAAGTGTGAAGGGGAATAAAAACCAAAACGGAAAAGAACGACTGATGCAGGATTGACAAGTCAACATACTGCAAAGAGTATTGGAACAAAAGAGGGAATGCAGAAATGAAAAAAATACATGGTCTTGAAGTTTGCATCGTTGGAACGCAATCAAAATTCTTTTTTATATTTTCATTTCCACATTTTTATTATTTTAGAAAATCTTTTTTTTCGAAAATTCAAATTCTAGGTCTCTCAATAAGCAACTCCAAAAATGATTGCAGGATTTTCGTGACGAATATTTGCCAAAAGAAATTCGAGCAAGTGAAAAATAATCATTTTCAATGCATTCCATCGATGCAAAGTTCAATCTTATAAAAATATTGGGAGATAAAAGAGCTCAGAGGGGAAACGAAGGTATTATGGGCAAGTGTAAGCCGTGGGAATGTAGAGAAAAATAGGCAACAAGGCATATAGCGACACTAGCTGTTGGATATGCAGGGAAGGGGAAGAGTTTAAAACGCATTTGTGACTGCGAGACGGTGAAGGCAGTGATGGGCATAACAAAATTACATTGTAATTTGGTTATTAACTCGTTACAAAATAATTCAATTGCAGAGTAACATAATTGAATTGCATTTCATTACATTGTAATGAAATTACTCCGTACACATTATGTAATCTATTATCATGTATTTAATTACAAAGTAATGTGATTAGAATGTATTCAAATATTTTGTAATCTAATTACGTTGTTATCATTTATGGCATAATATAGAAGAAAATGTCATCTTAAGGCGTTACCCCCACTTGTAGCGCAAAAAGAGGCCTTTTTCATGAATTGTTTTAAAGAAAACTACAAAACTTTTTTAATCGATCAATATACCATCTTAAAGAACACATCTTGAAGAACTTTCAGTAATTTTTTTATTGAAAAATATTACATTGTTTAGTGGCAAATGGCCGTCAATGAAATAATGTTTTTATATACACGGTTTGCGGTGACCAACATTGCAGCGAAGTGGATCATCAAAAAAAAAAAAAAAAAAAAAAAAAAAAAAAAAATGCGGATGGATTTAGTCAAATATAAGTATAAACTAGTCTTTAATCGAAGGATTTTAAAAAATATTCTTTTTTCACAAAATGGCGGACAGTCAAAGTTAATGGTTCGATTTTAACGAAAAAAACGGCCGTTTTTTGGCTATAAAACGGCCATTTTTTTTTTCGAAAAAAAAATCGAACGATTAGAGACTACATTTTTATGTATTAAATAAGCCTGCAAAATTTCAAGAAGATCGGTTCATTAGTGTTCGAGTAATCTTGGTCACCGACTTCAGAAATGCCATTTTGAGAAAAACGCGTTTAAAGTTTCAACTTCCGGTCGTTTACACAACGGATTCTTCTCTTTCAACGCTCATATCTCAGTCAATTTTGTTCGGATCGACTTGAAATTTTCAGGACATATTCTCAGATATTTATACTTCAAAAAAATGCAATAAAAAAAATCGATTTTTTCAAAATCGCAAGTGGGGGTAACCCCTTAACCTCTAAAGTTCGATCAAGTGTGGTGTGTGCGCGTGGCGTGTTGACTGTCAACTTTAGAAGCACCCAACTTTTGAGCCTAGTAAACTCGCAAACAGCGCACCCTACTGTAATGTGCAATTATACGAATTACCACATGTAAGGTTCACTCGCGCTCGTGAATTGCAAGAATTGTAGCTCGGATTTTCGTAACACGCACAATTACATTATTTGAATCAATATGTAATAAATTGGTTTTTATCAGATTAGCTTTCAATTAAATTATACAGTAAATAATTACACTTGGTACTTGTGGTAACTAGTTACCTCAATACTCTGTTGCAAAGTAATTAAATTACCAATTACAGTAGAGTAGTCGTAGGCATGCAATGGACGGGCGAGCTCTTTTTCAGAAAACTTAACGTAATATAGTGCTAGTAGTTATAGTCTTTCATATATTTTATGCGGAATGTGAAAAACGTAAAAAGAAAAAATGTACCGAACACTACGCTGGTGAATGTCATAGCAATCGCAAGACATGTGGAATAAATAATAAATAAATGAATACCAATTACAGTAGTAATTGTAATTGTTAGTTATTAATTTAATTACTGTTTGCCCATCTCTGGGTGAAGGCAGAAATCAGCGCGGAAGTAGTGGAAAAATTAAAAGTGCTGAAAAACAAAGGGGGGAAGAACTACGACAAAAATAAACCGTTGCGATGGTCTAGTGGTTAGCGTGCTCGCCACTAAACCAGCGGACCGGGAGGTCCCGGGTTCGAATCCCGGTCGCGTACATTTCGTCGTGAAATGTTTTTCTTCGGCATTTCGCGGCGAAATAAGACTAGTTTCACGACCGGGGGGCGAATTCGATGACCGGCTGTATTGGTATAGGTTTTCCGCAGTTTCCCTATACCCATGACAGAAAATGTCATGATGAATATAATATGGAGGGGGAAGTCGGCTGCCGCCGCAAGAGGGGGGAACAGAGTGAAAGATGATGGAGAAAAAAGAGGAGTAAAACAGTTAGAGGAAAGAACGGCCATAATGTGGGGAAGAATAGGTAACAAACGCGAAAAGCGTTGTACCTAAGGAAAAAACCAACTACGACAAAAATGGTATACCATGGAAATAAAAACTGCAACTAATATTGCCAATTGATAATTACAGTATCTGATAATTGATATTTAACGATAATTAAAAATCAATATTGAAATCGTAATAATTAAAAAATCCTAGTAATTGATGAATCTTGATCACTTCTCAGTGATTTAAAAACTAGTCATGCATAATTCGTCATTACTAACTATGTATTAAATATCATAATGAGCTTTCAATTATTAAACATTGATAATTAGCAATTCGCAATTAATTATCAGTGATTAGTAACTCTTGATTAGTCATTAGTAATGAATAACTAATTGATAATAAGTAATGATAATAGTACGATGATGATAATAATGTAAAAAATCTATGTACCCGAAATTTGCGGTATGATCCATCCTTCGACATTTTTAAACGGTACATCGATAACCTTCTCTGTCTCCCATATGCCATTTTCGTTCTTGTAGAATCGATAAACATTGGAAGGCACCGCACAGCCGACGTAACCCTCGCAGGCCGTTGGCTCGTGTAAAAATCGTATCTCGAGCGGAGCGATTCCCTCGTCGCCGAGATTTATTGTCTGTATCAGTTTCTTATCGTTCCACGAGTAAAAGTTCAAGCTCCGACCATAGATATCTGCAACGGGCAATACGTTGAAATAAAATATTTGTTCGTAAACAGAAAAATTGGAGGAAGATGAATGTGCTGGTCGCGTAAGCGATCGATTATCCATCGATGCAGCCACGAATATATTTTATTATTTATTTTCTCGGAGTAATGACGTTCTGCAAATGGGAAGAAAAAATTGATAACTAAATTGATAACGAAAACGTGCGCAGGTTTCGAAATATTTTTTTTTTATATTAAAGAGTATGGCTTCAAGTAGGTTTTACAATTTTTGTATTCAATGATATTTATGAATGTAAAGGGTGTCCCAAAATTCACGCAATATTTGAATTTTACGCCATTTGTGCATCAAAGTGTTGCCAATGAAAAAAAAAGACAGCGTGACAGCTGACAGTTCAGGGTTATTAAAAATCGAGCGCTAAACGAAAGTACAACGCGTTTTCATTATTGAGCAATATTTTGAAAATAATGAAGATTTGGCAGCTACAGTTCGCAATTTTCGTACAAAATATGGTCGGTGATTTAAGGGGCTTCACCAGTGTGACAATTTCAAAAAATCGATTTTTTAATGCCTTTTTCGACAGTCCATTGTATGGGTCAGGTACAGCTGATTAGCAGTTTTTGTGGTAAATATAATTTTATCTTGCAAAAATCGATAGTTAAATCTTGAAACGCGTTTTTCTCAAAATGAGATTTTTCGAATTTGCTGACATTGTAACTTAAAGAGTAATTATCTGATTGACTTAAAATTTGAACTGAGTACTCCTGAATATATTTACTCTACAATGACGTAGGATATTTTTGATTGGATGAAAATTGACGATTTGGCATTGAAAAGAACGACGATTTTATAGGCGAGAAAACAGACTTTTTTCATAACTACGCCATTTTGTTAGATTTTTATATTTTTCGAAAATCCGACGTCACTCTACAGAAAATACTTTCCAGTTTAACGACATTCGTTCCTTTTTCGCTTGGATCTCAATATTTTTCTATGAAAAAATTATCCAATATAGGTCAAATATAGCCAAATATATTCTTAATTTTCCGAAATAGTTAATTGAGTACTTTTCTTTAAAAAAAATTCCCGAAAATCACCCGAATTTTCAGCGTTCACACTGATATAGCCCTTCAACTTAATCAACTGTGAAGATTTTTTTTTTAAATCAGGGCGACTGGATCAATCAGCGATCTTATACACTCTGGCCGTTCTTTAAAAAGTCGTTCAACACAATACATCGAAGCAGTTCGTGAGAGTGTTGCTTAGAGTCCAGGAACATCAATTGGGCACCGTGGTCAAACATTGGACATTTCGAGAAGCACTATACAGCTTATTCTTACGAAAGATTTTCATCTTCATGCGAATCGTGGCTGTGGAGGCCATTTACCCGATATGCTATTCCATACATAACCCTATACTGTATACTTTATGAAGCAATCAAAAAAAATATAATTTTTAATGAAAAACCTGTGTTTTATATCAAAATTACTTCTTGTGTGAATTTTGATCACTGCTGCTCGAAAACAAATTATCCGAAAAAAAATCAAATGCATTTAATTTTCGCATGAGTGTACTAGTGCTTGGACGGAGGATTTAATAAAATAGTGATTTTTGAAAAAATGGCCGCAGTTCAAAGTGAATGTATCGATTTTCGGTAAAAAAACGCTCTATTTTCGTTGATAAAAAAAAAACACTATGCATCGAAAAAAACATTCCTTCGTTCAAGCATTGCTTTTTGATATGTAAGAGAAGCTGATAAAATTGAAAGTTCATCAATTCAGTGGTTTTGCGATATCGTGGTGACCCATTTTGAAAAAGTTATTTCGAGAAAAACGCCTTCAAAGTTCGCTGGTTCGCGGAACCTACTCATGAACGCCCATACCGGTGTAGAAATGTGACCGGGCATTCCCTACTTTGTATCCGGCCCTGACCAGATTTGCCTTGTCTGATTTACCTGACCGGGTCCTCCCATGGGACAAACCGGGAAGATCGCAAAATGGTTTTTTTTTACGGCTTACCCTCTATGTTTGGAAATTCCAATCCTCGCGAGCAAGTTTGGAAATTCCAATTGCGAGCAAGTACATCTTCACGTAATGTCTACCCGGCCACAACATTGACATGTTCTGAAAAGTGGAGCCTGTCTTTAACGGCGGGGCAAAGTTAATTCGGCGAAAAAAAGGCATGTTTTTAAGATTTTTTTTGGCGTAACGAACAGTGTTCGTTTATTGAAAAATGTACATATAATAAAGTAACATTTGAACAACATTCTCCTAAATTTGCATTGCAAAATATTAAAAATTCAGCGAGTGAAAATTAAACCCCGGAGGCGCCTCGAAAAAAAGTTGGTTTGCGGTGTGCACCATAACTCGCAACAGAATCATTTGAAACGAAAAAATCAAAATGCATTTGTTAAAGGAGATGTTTCTCGAGGTAATGACGGGAGGATTTTTTCTTTTCGATTTTTCGATTTTTCGTAGCACTTGGGAGCCAAAAACCCGATTTTCGCTAAAAAATCGGCTAATTTGTTGTTGAAAAATTAGTAATTATTAAAAAAAAACAAAAAAGCTCTCGACAATACCTGGTGAATTATGTGAAGAAGTACTGTGCAAAATTTCAAAGCGATTGGTCCAGTAGATTTTGAGTTATCGTGCACACGGACTTCAAATATGACAAGTCTCAGAAAAACGGTTTGAAAAACGCAGAAGAGAAGAGAACGGCATGGAGCAATAGACGCTCAAATACTCATAACTTCGTCAATTTTACTCCGATCGACTTGAAATTTTAACACAATATTCTTGATATATTATGCATTCATTTAAAAAATTAAACAAAAATGAAAAAAAAATTTAAATACTTTACCCCGCCCTTAAGCACTAAGGAAAAGCTACTTTGCTTTTCACCTCATCAAAGATATTTATAATTGATTGGGATGAAACTAATACATCTGTTGTAATTCTATTCATTATTAAAAGCATTAATTTCATCCATGATAATCGACGAGGATAACAATGCTTATCACAAATACCGGGATTACGATAACTAATGATTTGAGAATGAAGAATAGCCAAATTATTTTATGAGGCAAACAAGTAAAGCAGGTCATTCGTGCTTTTTGAACGCCTTTGAACGACATTACGTGAACTGAACGACATTACCTGAATGTATTTCGCCAACAATACGCCAGGTGGCTACAAGCGAAACGCTGCGCATACGAAAGGTACCATCATACGAGGATAAAAGTTCGTCTTATGAGTTGTACCACGTACAGATATGATTTTGCGATACTTGTGAAATAATCCTTTGCACTCTAGGCCTTTTTCGCTCGGATAGTGATCTGTGTACGGTTTTCTGTCTCTTTGCCAATCAGGAAATGCGAGCAAGCGTATGTATACACTCATATACTACCTTAGCAAGTAGATAACCAACGAACAATATGTTGTCGATATACTAAATTGAATACACTCCCGATTTTACTTCCTCAAAGATTCCAAAAACACTGAAACGTCATGTTTAATTTCATCGTTTGTTGCTGGTTATTTCCCGATTTAATCCCTACAACTTTCCTAGTGATTTACCGCTTGTTCTCCGGCCCGTTTCTGATGAGCTCCCCAGAAAGGGAACGGCGGATCGGGACCTAGTCTTAGACCCGTTACATTACTTTTGTTCGCACTAGCTACACTTTCTACACTTTTTTAGGGAGCGTACACTTTCGCGTTCGTTTTAACGGAAATGACGTCACGCGCCGCTGTTCGCGTTACGAGTGTAGCTACACTTTCGTGCCACTAACCCTAGATTTTCTACACTCAATCTTGACGAGGTGTAAAAGTACACGAAAAGTGTAACAGTGATATTACTAGAATAGCCCCATAACCAGCGAAACTGTCAGTGAGTGTATACAGAGGTGAGTACGACATAACCTAAAATATTTAAGGTAATCACAAACAAATTCTCATTTATTACGAAAAACAATCAATAATAACGGTTCAAAATAACAAACTATTATAATTATCAATCTCTATTGATCATGGTGATGAAAAAATTGACACGACCTAAAATGTATAACGCAATCACAAAGAAACTCTTATTTATTATGAAAAACGATCAATAATAAAGGTTCAAAATAACAAAGTATGATAATTATCAATTTCTATTGATCAAGGTGATAAAAAAATTGACAAGATATAATGACAAGTGTTTATTATAAATTCGCAGTATCACAATACGTTCAAATCTACTATCAACGCAAACGGAAGCTAACATGGAACAGGAACAAAAAATTAAGTCAGCAGTGCTGTTCCGAGATTCCGAAGGCGGCTTAGTCGTTGATGCTGACATCAATGTGTGCATTTGTGAAGGTTTTGGACTTCTACAATCGTATCACTAACACTCCATTCTATGTAAAACTGGTATCAATACATCCATTCTGAGCACAACTACAAGTACAAGTTGATAATTTCAATAACACCGTCCATTGTAATCAGTTTACGAGATTACCAAACTTGAGGTTGCACAGTATATCTCTTTAACGGTTAGATGAGACTCCGTAATCTCATGTGTTGTTTAAGGGTAAGGTGTGGTCCACTAGGTCGCCGCCATGTTTCCTGTACACTATCGAGTTCGCGCTAGAGTTGCTAACCCGCGAGGAAATAAACTGAACTCCCTAGACACTGCCCTAGTTCCGTTTACACTGCCGAGTGTAGAGTGCAGCTAGCGCGAACAAACCTATTACGAACCTATTCCAGGGTGGCAGACCCGACCAGAGCCTGATAATATCTAGGAAAGGGGCCGTACGCAAATTACGTAACGCAATTGGGGGGGGGGTCCAGGTTTACGTTACGTCACGATTTTAAAACTGCTAGAAATAGCAAAATTTCTGCATGTACAAGTTTTTTATGCGCGCGTGCAGTTTTACCGTGGACAGTTCACATCTTTCTATACGCATTGTCAGTTAAGGGGGAAAGTCACTGTGCAAAAACCTTCACAGTAGCTTTCCCACATCCCCCAAGCAAAATTTGAAGACATTTTTTTTTAACAATTATTGAAATTACATTTATTGAAAAATATGTTGGCAACATTTTGGTTTACAAGTCCGAAAATTGACGGAGTTATAGTCATTTTAGGGAGAACAGGTAGCACGACCGGTAGTGCCCTCACTCCCTACAGGTGTGGCATCATTTACAATAGATAAAGTACAGGCTCTCAATGGGGTTGAAGTTTGCATCGTTGAACGTAACGAAATTTCTTTTCAATTTTTTATTTCCATTATTATCGAAAATCATTTTTTGCCAATTTGTTGTACATCGCTAAATAAGAATCTTAAAAAAATGTTTGCGTCATTTTCCTAGCTAAAATCGATTCAAACAAATTTTCAGTAAATGAAAGAAAATGAATTTCGTTGCATTCCAACGATGCAAATTTCAATATCCTAGGCTCTTATGATTTTGTGAACTATCATGCAGATGAAGAACCGTCATATCGCCCGCGACTAGATACTTCAATGTAAGCATCAATATTCTAAATTAAAAAATTACTTTATATCAAGAAACACGGAACGAAAACTTTGAACGCGTTTTTCTCGAAACTAGTTTTGTCGACCTTGTCCGAGCGAATACTTAAAAACTTGTCAAACGATTGTCAATTTAAAAAAAAAACATATTTGTAATCGCAATGACTAAGGTTGAACGTATCCGCGTTTTTAACATTTGATAATTACTATTTTTAAAGACTGTTTGAATACAGAAAAAGGGCCTTGAAAATAGAAAGAAATGTCCAAACTGTCGACATTTTGTAAAAAAAAACCAAAATAAAAAAAACGGCTATGTATAACGATAGCTACGTTTGTATAGATATCGATAAATTGTTGACTTTTAATTTACAGTTAACCTTTCATAAAGATATCGATGGGACAATGAAGAGAATTTTTTTTCGTCGTGAAAATTAAAGTATATATCTCGGTTAATTTTCAAGATTTTTTCATAAAAATTGGTATAAAACTAGATGAATATATACTTCATAAAATGAGTATAAACCTGATCCTTTCATAATTAGTTATATCTATGAAAAAAAAAACGGAATTATTGACGACAGAGCACCCGTTACGTAACGGAATACGGGGGGGGGGGTTCTGGCCAAGCGTTACGGTCCCGTTACGTGGGGGGGGGGGGGGGGGGGGTAGAAAGTGGGAAATTGTGCGTTACTTAATTTGTGTACGCCCCCAAAGGCAGATCAGAGCCAGTACTTTTTCCCGACTCAAATTCCTACACGGGTAACTCCCTCAATTTTGAACGGATCGTAATTTTCAGAGAATACTTTTGAAATATTAGTTTTTGAGATTCCGCCAAAAACAAAAAATCGATATTGTCAAAAATGTCAACTAAGCCTTTATCAATGTATGTGGTGCGAAGAGTATATTTTTTTTTTGTTTCTCGACTTACCGGGATCTTTGATATGGGAGGGCTCATAACCCGCCTTGAAAACTCGAGGCACAGCCCACTCGGTCGAGACGAGGGCATCGTGAACCGGCTGATACCAAAAATCATAACCGTACTTTGCTTTTTCCTTGCTCTTGGTCCACGTGCCCTTGACCTCCAGGGTCTCGCTGTCGATGCACAAAAAGTCGCCCAGCCCGTCACCGTTCGGTGTTCCCAACGTCGATATGATTATTTCTCCGGTTGGGGCGCAGTGGGTCGTGTGCGGAGTCGCCACGCCGAATTTATGCATTTCTTCCGGTTCCAGTACCTGTCAATCATTGTTCTTATAGCAATGTCTTGCGTGCAAGTACAATCGATCGATTTGGCTTCAAAGTAAAAAAAAAACAATTTGGTACCACTAAAAGTTTCAGTAAAAAATAACGAAGGCGCAAAGAGCTTAATTCCGTGCTCGCAGTGATTCACAGGAGATTATGCTCTTGAACAGAAGATTGTCAGAGTTTTCGAGCGATGTGATAAAAGTGGAAAACGCAGTAACATCATTTGGTGATGAAGATAAGAGACCAAAAATATAGATAAATAACAGTCAAGACAAAGGGAAAAAATATGAATACGAACAAATAATAAAATTAATTACGAAGTATAAATAAACAATGAAATAAATGTGTATAAAAGAAAATTAAATAAATTGTACAAAACAAAATTTTAAATTGGCGTGAAAAAAACATTCCTACAAATGAATAAAAGGTGTACAAATTATGAGTGCAAATAGATCATCAAATAAAGTTTTTTTAGCAATTCAAAAATCGTCTAAAACATACACAGTATTTTGCAAACGAATAAAAACAAGTACTTCGCCGAAAAATTAAGTTCCGGGCCCTTAGCAAGTGTAATCGGGCGTAGAATAAAATACTGAATGTCAAATACAAAAAAAAAAATAGAACAAACGTCGGAATAAACTGGTCAAAATAGTGGACAAAAGTGGAGGAATAACCTTCTTCATACGGGGCTTTCTCTCGTCGCTCGTATCGACGAAGTAGATCCTGTCTGACACGAGACTCGGAAGTACGAGCGTGTCACGATTGCGAGGCTCGTCGTGGCAGCTCGAGCAGATATTCCATCCGGAGTGATGTAGCTCGTCGCCCACGTGGAGCATCCGCAATTTGTGTATTATCTTAAAAAAAACCGATCCACATAACAAGCGTACAAAAAAATTAAACTACCCCACACGTCATTCAATGTTTATACATTCGTTATCAAAGTAATTTCAATCCTTCGTTCTATTTCCTTTTTCATTAAACTTCAAAATACTCTCGAAAAAAAAACAATAGCTCAACGAACAAACGAGAAAAAAGTTATGAATATAATTTTTTCAATTCTTCTCCACTGTATTTCCATTTTTTATTGAACTTCCGAATGACCTAAAAAAACAACCGCTCTTCAAACAAATACAAAAAGTTGATTTTACCCATCGGTCCACAGTAAATAACCAACCTTCTTATATTGATTTTTAATAAATCTCGTTATAATTACCGATACAATTTTTGTTGACCATCTCGTTATTTAAATAACAATTAAAAAAGCGCAGTTACTATAAAGAAAATTTTAATGAATTATACCTGACAGTACGTCGGGCTTGAACTGTCAACGTCCACGGTCGCAAGAACATCCGGTTTCGTTGGATCGGTGTGTGGACAAACTACGTACATTATCGTCTCACGTGGCCCCTCCAGCATCGCTGAAAGGGGACTCTTGTATCCTGGACCCTTCTTGCATGCTGCAAAAATATGTTTATTTAAATACGTGTTTAACAATACAAAAAGCTAAAATAATTGCCATAATAATGTTAAGAATCGTTGTAAAGATAATAACATTTACAATAACAATGCCATAACATCAATGATAATAATAATTATAATTATACGCCGGAATGATAATGAATACAATAACCGTTCCGCAATATTAATAATTATAATAATAACCTGTCATATTAACAATATTTACAATAACAATTTTCTAATTGTAATAATAATAATAATAATAACAATAAGCAGTAATAATAATGATAGCAAGTAGCCGTAATAATAATAATAATAATTAATCGCAATAATAATTATTATCAGCCGAAATAATAATGATAGTTATCCGTAATAATAATTATTATTAGCCGGAATAATAATAATTATCAGCCCTAATAATAATAAAAATAATAATAGTTATCCGTAATAATAACAATATTAATTGGCCGCAATAATAATGATAATAAGTAGCCGCGATAATAATAATAATAATAATTAGCCGAAAAAATTATTATTATACGAAAAATGAACAACTATTCATATAAACAAAACGAACAACATCGAGAACTAGAGAAAGAACAATTTTCTAAAAGTTTGGAAATTCTTTAAAGACAAGCTATCAATAACGTTAATGACAATTTAATTGATGATAATACCAGAAAAAATGATATCAAGGTGAAATGGTTCAAGGATAAAGTATAATTGATGCCAATGACAACTCAACTGATAACAATGGAAGAAAACACGTTCAAAGGTACCTTTGATCATTGCCATTGCTGAAATGGCTCTGCGTAACAATTGAAGTTGATTTCCCAAGACGTAGAGAGAATGATATTGCAATATTCGCAAGTCGACGGAGCCTCGAGCGCGGTTCAAGCACCACTGAGGATTCGTACTCGTTTTATCTTCCTTTAATTGTACACAGCGATGGCTCGCGTACCGCGTTGGCACAGACTCGTTCTCCCCACTCGACACGTCTTTATTGCTCGTGTGACTTGTCAAGCTCGCAAGCGTCACTGGGCGATCGGCGTTTCCAAAAGAGCATTCCAATTTTCATGCAATCTTCATATTGCTCGCCCCCCCCTGCCCGCTCTTTTTTTCGAGGCTCGTTAAAAAATATTCAAACTTCACGTATTTCGAAAACATTCCAATACAAAAATATTATTTCCTCATTCGTTTTCCTTCCATTCGAATTTTCTTGAATTTTTTCGTCCGATCTTGCGAGTCGATTTTCGATCGAAACGCGATGTAAAATTTTGTAGCTCGTTTTATTTTGATTTATTGAGCTTCTGATTCTCGAGAAGATTTTGGATGATTTTTTTTTGTTGGAATAGCTGCTCCTCTTCCGGCACGCAGAGATGACGGATTATTTTTATTATTATTGTTTTACGTGGGACACAGATTCAGAAATTGTGGGTGAGAATTTTCAAAAAATGTCGCTTCTCGATTGATCGCTATTACGCGTACAATTTTTACGGCCCTGTTCGTATCGACGCAATTTCATATTCAATTTTTTTTTTACATTAGCATACACGGCAGATGTCTATTTTTTCCATTCCTTTTCATTGATTGTACACATATTTTGTTCAAGGCTAGTGCGCTTGGCGCTTATTTGACATATTCTAAAAATAAAGCTACTTTGTGATTGTCGAGATTATACACGAATATATTTGGAGCCTTTTTTTTGTCCTGGTTTACGTGTAGTCGAGTGGTCCGAGATTTTCGCACACTTCGAAAGTGTCGATGACGACGACGATTGATTTTCGAAGGGATATTTAATTAATTGACTGCAGAGTGGAATAACGTTATATCGATGAGGGGAAAAAAATGGCAGTTCTTTTAGACATTACAATTAAATTACTTGGATGAAAATGTATGAGATGTGTGTACATGTAGAATAATAAGGACCGTCGATCAAACGACGGAATTTTTAGCCGCTTTTTTCATTGCCCGAATTGTAATTTTGATTTAAAGGACGACGGAAATAAATCGAATGAATTCGTCGAGTTCATTGACTCCATTGGAATATGGAAGTTAACGAGGCGATTTTTAATCACCGAAAGTGAAAAGAAATTCGTCATTAATTGATTGGGCGAGATTGTTTGGTAATTCTTTAGATAAGTGACTTTTACGAAAAATGAGCCTCAAATTTTTTTTGTTGCTATTTTCCCTTTTTATTGGGTTACAAATTATTATATTCAGTCGGGGAAAGCTGAAATTCACCCCTCCCCGCCCGGTAAAAAGTTATTGGGTTTTGAAGTTCGCGGAACCACGTGATAAAATAGGGCATTTTCGAATATTTCGACCCCTATATTGGGGGTGGAGGGTGGAGGAATTAATAAAAGAAGCCTTCCTGAATACGAACAAATCCAAAAAAGCGTATTTTTTAATCCAAACAAACAGAAACAAACCCAATAAAATAGGGCATTTTTTAACCCAAACAAACACAAACAAATCCAATAAAATAGGGCATTTTTTAACATTTCGACACTTATATTGGGAGTGGAGGGTGGAAGGATTTATAAAAGAAGCCTTCGTGAATACAAACAAACTCAACCCCCTCCGCCGTGAGAGTCTTAAGGCGGGATATACATTTACAACGATTAAAAGATCGTAAATCGTTGTACAATATTTATTACTTAGTTTAAAAAATCCGTCAATATTGCTTATTTTTTTCCTGTTCAAATGTATATTCCGCCTTAATACAGGGGTTTTTTAAAAATTCGAAATTATTTTTAACGATTTATTGCTCGTGAAAAAATCGTTAATGAAAAATGTCAGCTTCCCCCGACTGAATATCATCATTTATAAACCGATAAGTGAGAAAGTAGCACATAAAAAAAATGTTAGTCTCATTTTTCGGAAAAGTTACTTATCTGAAGAAATACCAACATTGGAAAATGATTAAAAATAGATTGAGGAATGGAAAGAAATGAACAAGAATGCTTTTGATAATTAACAAACCCGGAAAGTCACGAAAACTTATTTATATGTATTCGCAATACTAAAAATAGAAGTTGTGAACTATTATCGAGGCGTTGCACCTGAGAAGAAAAAAAATGTTTGACATTTTTTTATTGGCTTGAATGATGTATAAATATCACAGGAATACTATATTTAGAAAAGGAATTTTTAGAGTTTTTTTTCTCAATTTTTAGAATTTTTTTCCGCAGCCGCAGAGCACTCCGAAACGCGCGAAACGGGCTAGACGGTGGAAGTAGCAATTTGGAGTCGTTCAGTCCAGTCATTGTACAAAAAATATACAAAGACTTACAATTGAAGACCTACTATCAGAACACGCAGAATTCAAATGGGAGCTTCAATTCCGTCGTGTGGACGAAAGCTCCTAAAT
This sequence comes from Ophion obscuratus, assembly GCA_964007375.1. Classification (NCBI taxonomy): domain Eukaryota; kingdom Metazoa; phylum Arthropoda; class Insecta; order Hymenoptera; family Ichneumonidae; genus Ophion; species Ophion obscuratus. The sequence continues at coordinate 14,917,163 of OZ023315.1, read as the reverse complement.
CAGTTTTGAAACTTCCAACGCGTATTTCTCGAAACCACGTTTTTGAAGTCGGGACGACGCATACTTCGGGCAGTTTTCATCCGATTGACTTGAAATTTTAACTGTAGCTTCTTACAAGGAACATCACTCAAGTGTCCGCCTACGATTTTGTTGAAATTCACATATGTGATAAAGCATTGAAAACTATTAGACACGTATTTTTTTTTATCTGCGGAAAAACATTTTTAAGGGAGGAAACGACCCCTCAAAGACAAGGTACCCTTTACCTTCATTAAAAAAAAATGTATCCTGTAGTGAATTTTTCATCGTTTTACATTAGAAGAATTTTGGTTTTTGTTTCTTTAAAATCGGTGGACTGCTTCTGGGTGAAACTGCAAAACCACCCCTCGACACGCCTTTCTTTGAAGGGTAGTTTCGTCCCTTAAATCCATTTTTCCATCAGGTAAAAAAAATCATGTCTAATAGTTTTCAATGCTTTATTACATATATGAGGTTTAACAACATCGACGGCGGACACTTGAGTGATGTTCCTTGTTAGATATATTCTCTGAATAAGTACACACGATTTTTACGATTCATCAATAATTCTCGTTTCTATAAAGAAGTTAAGACGGGAGATACCTTTAGGCAAAGAAAAAATTGCTGTTTTTCATGATTTTTTAAAATGGAATGATGTCTTTATCTTTTTTGAGACTTAGGGTATTTTTTCGTACTACTTTGGCTGTTACACGATATTTTTTACTTATTATTAATCTTTGAAAATGGCGGAGGTATGACACGGTCCTCTAAACTGCAATTTCAGAACTAGCGTAACGTATTGCTAAAAAACTAATCGACCGATTCTGATAAAATTTGGTATAAATCTTCCTAAGCTTATTGTATAAAAAAGGACTCTAACATTTTTTGAAAATAAAAAAAAGTATTTTTTATTGCAAAATGTAGCCATTTTCTTCGGAAAATTTAAACTTTTTGTTTCTAAGCGTACCATTTCATTGATTTTCAACATTTCTCACTTTTTCTTGGTTCATATTCTGCGTATGAGTGTTAATGAAAGAAAAATCCTCGTTGGTTTTTTTTAGGTTAATCTCGCCACCGCTACGTGTCACGCCGTTTGACAACCGCTGCAAACCATTTAGAAGACCGTGCCATACCTCCGCCATTTTTAAAGATTAATAAATAAAAGATGTTGAGGAATCGGCTTCGATTTCGGCCCGTGAGATTTCCAAGGTCGTGGTGGAAAGAAAAAAAGGGAGTTTTTTCTGCTCGTTTACGTTTCGATCCTTGGTTCGGATCCTCTTCAGACACTTTATTTGTTCTACAAATTTCGCGATACAAATTATATTAATATAGTTTACAGATTTTTGCATTTGTATTTTGTGTAATGAATAAGTTTTAGATGTGATATAATGATTTGTGTAAATTTTTTTGGTTAGTTTTTTTCCCTTTTTAATTTTTAATCGTGGTAATGTTATATAAATGATAATTTATAACAAGTTAATTTTTTTCTTTTGTAACAAGACTGGTGTGTGAGAGTGTGATGTTGTGAGAAACAATAAGAATTATGTTGGATAACGAACCTGAATATTGTTGATATTTCTAGTTTTCTTTTTTTGGTTTATGCTTGGAGGATGGTTCATGTAGACAGTATATTTGATATAAAATACTGTCTCGTGAGGTTGATTCGCAAGATGGATTCAGAGCCGTTTTTTTTTTTTTTTAAATTAAATTCAATTGATATGTGTGACCGTTTTTTGGCGGTTGTACTATCTGTGAAAAATTGTTATGGTGAAAGAAACTTTATTCCGATCTATTGTCATGGTTAATGAGGTTAATGAGATATTGTGTGAAAATTGGTAGTTACCTATTGAAGTAAAAAAAATTAAATATATCCTCACAAGCTCAAAAAAAAAAGAAAATTAGAAAAAAAGTTTCTTTGCTCTACATGTCAAGTAGTGACTTCAACGAGAGTTCAAGAAAGACTGAGTGGCGAATTTAATGTTTCTGGAGAGAGGGAGAATGATCCTTTGTCAGTGCTGTGTCAAGAGTTTGAGGGTGCCCGTGTCATGTTGAGAAATTAAGTGTTATGTCAAGAGTTTTAAAACTTTGTCACGAGTTTAAAAATTGATGTGTGTGGTTATGGATGATAAAATATTATTATGATTATATTATTGAATTGTATATTGAGCTTAGATTATTTATGTCAGTTCTAAAATTGATGGCATTGGGATGCGCTTTGATTTGAATCATTTCTAGGATCAATCTTTTTTTGAGCCATTTTTCATTGTTTAAAATTTTAACATCGTCAAACTTGAAATCGTGCTTTTGTTCTATTGCGTGCTGTGCTAGAGCAGTGTGTATTTCGTTGGGGTGTTTTAGGCTATTTTTGTGTTCATTGATTCTGTTTTTAAGGTATCGTTTTGTTTGGCCTATGTATGTGGAGTTACAATCATTGCAGTCGATTTTGTATACTATGTTGGATTTTTTGCTGTTATCTATTTTGTCTTTGGTGGAGCCTGTGATCGATAAGATGTTGTGTTTGTTGTTTGTGACTAGTGTTATATTATATTGTTTGAAAAGACGAATTAGTTGGTGATGGATGTTTTTTGTGTATGGTAGATTTATTAGTCTAGAGGAGTCAAAGTTTTTATTATTGTTATTTTGATTGTTGATTGTAGCAAGTCTTTGTTTTATTATTTTTTCTGTGAAAGAAATCGGATAGCAATTTTTTGTCATTGTATTCTTAATAAGTTGGAGATTTTTATGGTGAAAGGACGGATGAGATAGTTTTATTGCTCTGTCAACTAACATGTAAATTATAGCTTTTTTTTGGGAAAGTGGATGGTGTGAAAAAAAGTTTATAAATCTGCCAGACCAAGTAGGTTTTCTGTACCAATTTGTGATGATTGACCTTTGATTGTGGATTAAGAGTATATCAAGAAAAGGGATTTGATTATTTTCTTCTATTTCTGATGTAAATTGTAGTTTTGGATTATATGAGTTAAAAATATTGATTGTGGATTCAATTTTGTCGGTTGGCAAAGCAATAATAATGTCATCAACATATCTTTTGTATAGTGGTAATGAGAATTTTAATTTTTCTAAGCAATTTTTTTTCTAAATCAATCATAACGATGTTAGATAGTATCGGAGCAAGAGGAGAACCCATTGGTAATCCAGAAATTTGTTGATAAATTTTGTTTTGGAAAGTGAAATAAGTTGAAAACATGATGTATTCTATGGCTTTAGTTATTTCGTTTAGTGGAAAAGTTTCGGAAAATAGATTAGATCTTTTTTGAAGACTTTGAACAACTAGATGTAATGGAATGTTGGTGTAGAGCGATACGACATCAAAAGAGACAAGTTTGTAGTTGAGTGGGATTGATATGTTCGAGACTGATTGTTTTAAATAAAAGCTGTCTTTGACATGTGAATTTGTTGTGTGTATTAGTTTAGATAATTTTGATTGGATAAATTCTGCTAATTTATGTGTTGGGCTATTGATTGATGATACTATTGGACGAAGTGGAAAGTTTTCTTTGTGAATTTTTGGAAGACAATAGAGACGAGCTAAGTTGCAATTTTCTGCTTTTAAGTATTTAAATTTTGTTTCATCAATGATTTTTAGATTTTTCCATCTGGAGAGAATATTGTTTATGCCTTTTTGTAGGATGTTGATGGGGTTCTTATTTGTTAGTTTGTAGGTTGAGGGGTCTGCGAGTAAATTGTATGTTTTTTCAATGTAATCTGATTTGTTTAAAATGACTGTTGAATTTCCTTTATCTGCTCGTGTAATTAAAAGTTGTGGATTGTTTTTTAAAAAAGAAGAAGTGTGATTTATAATTTTAATGGTGTTGGAAAATGATGTAGGTGTATTCATTTTGTCTATGATTTTAGTAAATTCTTTTCTGATTTCATATTGTCTAGGTTTGTCGAGTAGAGATCCTAGTTTGGATTCAAGTTCTGAGATGGAGTTGTAGATATAGTTTTTTATATTTGAAGGTTTGAGATAAGGAAAACAAAATTTTTCTCCAAGAGATAGGAATGTGGAGATGTGTGATGGAATATCTATGTTGGAGAGATTTATAAGCCATTCTTTTGTGTTGTTTTTTGTAATTGTTGAATTAATATTATTCAGAGGATCGAGAAAAGAATTATTATTTTCGTCATGTTGCTTTCTTGTGAAAATTGAGTTTGAGGAAATGTAGTTTTGTGTTGGTTGATTTCGGTTTATATGATTCTGGTGATGTGTATTGTTTTGATCGAGATGTATTTGTTTCTTATTGTTTTTCTTATTGTTTCTCACTTTCTTATTGTTTCTTATTATTTCTTATTGTTTCTTATTGTTTCTTATTGTTTTTCTTATTGTTTCTTATTGTTGTTTCTTATTATTTCCTATTGTTTCTTATTGTTTCTTATTGTTTTTCTTATTGTTTCTCATTTTCTTATTGTTTCTCACAACATCACACTCTCACACACCAGTCTTGTTACTAAAGAAAAAAATTAACTTGTTATAAATTATCATTTATATAACATTACCACGATTAAAAATTAAAAAGGGAAAAAAACTAACCAAAAAAATTTACACAAATCATTATATCACATCTAAAACTTATTCATTACACAAAATACAAATGCAAAAATCTGTAAACTATATTAATATAATTTGTATCGCGAAATTTGTAGAACAAATAAAGTGTCTGAAGAGGATCCGAACCAAGGATCGAAACGTAAACGAGCAGAAAAAACTCCCTTTTTTTCTTTCCACCACGACCTTGGAAATCTCACGGGCCGAAATCGAAGCCGATTCCTCAACATCTCTTATTATCAACACGGCCGCACACTACTCATACTAATTAATAAATAAATGCCACGTAACAGCCAAAAGTAGTAATAAAACATACCCTGAGTCTTAAGGGACAACACCACTGTGACGGCTTCAAAAAATGGATTTTTTGAAAACCATCTAGAAAAATCTAAAATACATTTAAGATTAAGATGCCGTTGGACCCAGGTCGAAAAAATAATTATTTTCGGAGATATTGAATATTTTGTGGAGCGGTGCAGCGCTCCGTGACGCTCGGGGTCCCGCGCAGCTGCGCGCCTCAGGGTCGGCAGGTATACCGGGCCTTTCCCAGGTCCTGCGGGTCTTTCCCAGGTATTCTTTTATCTCCCTTCACAAAAACCGGCTATTGTTATAAATATAGTTTCGAAAAAAGCCATAGGTGGCGATAATTGAAAAATTTTCAAGTCGTCAATCGTCAATCGTCGATATTGCAGCTGATATCGCGGTATTATTATTCAATGATGGCCTGAGAAGCCTCATGAAAGTTTTGGAGACGTTGGGGATAACTATCGGCCCAAATTGTTTCAATTTTTGCGTTGAAACCGACGCAGCGCGGATCGAGCTGGCGGAGCGCTCGCTCACAGACGCTGCAAAAGAGGCAAGAAGAGCCTCTGCAAGTTCGAGAAAAGATGCTAGGGACAATGATTTGCTTCTTGAAGGCCAGCTATATGGTGCCGACATCGCTGATTAAAGGTAAACATTTTTTTTCCAATTTATCGCATAAATTAACAAACCTAAAACTTTGAACGCGTTTTTCTCAAAACCACTTTTTTGAGTGCGGCACGCAGCAGAACTCGAGCAATTTTTATCCGTTCGACTTCAAATTTGGACTGCATCAATAAAACTAGATTATCTAAAGAAGTACATAGGATTTTTTCGATATCTCAATAATAAAAAAAGTTATAGCCTATTTTCGACGAGAAATTTTGCTCGAAAATCGTCCTTTAATTTCAAAATCGTGCCTATTTTTTAGAAATCAATATTTTTTCAAATCCCTATGTACTTCTCTTCAAAATATCATATTATTAATGAAAACACTCGGTATTTTTTTTTCAGATCGACTTTGAAGAGAGTTCTGCTGCGTGCCGCGAACCACTGCAGAGGCAACAGTACCTGACGCGGGAGCTTCCCCAGCGTCACCATGGGGCGTGAAAAATTTGAAAAAAATTTTTTTATGTATCTTCAATAAACAACGACCAAAACAAAAAAAAATTTTTTCGAATATCTCTTTTTTGTCCCACAAAAAATTTTTTTTGTAAAATGGCAAAAAAACAGGGGGTCACAGTGGTGTTGTCCCTTAAAAATGGTGAAGAAATATTTCCTTTTAAAAAAATCATGAAAATGGGCAATTTTTTCCTCGCCTAAAAGTATCTTCCCCTTTAAGGCCTATTTTTTTAGCGAAAAGAAGAAAAGTTTATTTATAGAGATAGAGCGCCCAGAATTTTTTAAATTCTGGGCGCTCATCCTCAAAAGTTCTGCGTCCCCCCGCAGAGCGTCCAACAAAAACGCCACGAGTGGGCCGACGTTTTATATTTTTTTTTCATTAAATTTTTTGTTTCGTATACGTCAACAAGTGTAGAACAAACCCTTCAAACCGCTTTTATATTGCTTTTGTAGGTTTCCGAAAAAAAAACATTCCCAAAAAAGTCTCATTTTTCGGTAAACCACATAGAGTATACGCATTAACCCTTTGAAGCATACACTTTTCTTCACGTGCAATTGGCTTGAAATTTTGTACTCGGGGGTTTTCGGGGTCGCCGATTACGAATTTGCACTTGAAATTTGGAAATCCAAGATGGCGGATATGGCGGACCGTAAATGCAAAACGTCGTTTGATGAGAGCGAAAGTTGGTACTTGGGGATTTTCGGGGTCGCTGATTACAAGTCAAATACGGGATAAGCTCAACAAAACAATTTCCAAAATAAAGAATTACATTTTTTTTTAACATTAACATTTTTTTTCATAAAAAATAACATTTAACATTTTTTAACATTAACATTTTTTTAGATAAAAAAAAATAATGGAACTAGAACCTCGCTACGTCCTCGCCGTTAGTTCTGCTTGATGCTAAACCCGTAGTGCATTAGATCGATGTTCAGTGCAGCAGAACTGTCGAATGTCATGAAATCCCTTTTCAGTAACGTCTGCGCGCTAAAATGTTAGTATACTTAAATATCAGATTTTCGTTCGAAGCATTGTATTCAGCATTTTTGATTTTTCATTCCTATTGTGTTACATGAAATAAGCTCCCCCCCCCCAAAAAAATAGATCATCAAATTTGGAAAAAATCCTATCGTTTTTGCCATTTACAGCCGCCATATTGGATCCGCCATTTTCAATTTGACGGTTTAGACTTCGGGTTCGTATTCAGTGGATCAAAATCCAAGTTTTTACCTGTTTTTAGGTTATGGTTTACCTGCTAGATTAGTCGTAATCAGATTGATGATGTAAAAAATTCGTTTATTTGCACTTTCGTTATTGATGACACCCGCTACGTGAAAAATAAAAATTTAAGGGGCTATACCAGTGTGACACTTTCAAAAAGTCGATTTTTTTGTTGACTTTCTCGACAGTTTATACTTTCAAGAATATCATTATGATTTATATATTTTATATCGATATTATTTTATCTCGCAAAAATCGATAGTTAAGGGAGACTTTGTCCTTTGTGCCCAGCGGGAGATGTTTAGCGGCTCAACATGAGCAGCTAGAAGAGGAGGGATGCTTCTATGGACCAGGCATTGCCGATTAGCGGTAATTATAAACACATTTGTGTAAACACATTACAAAACTTTAAGCGCGTTTTTCTCGAAAACACGTTTTTAAAAATGGCTGACATTCTCCTGACCGCTGTAATTGACATATCGACCTGAAATTTGGAGAGCATACTCAGAAGATATGTCTCCACGGAATGACGGATCGTTCTTTCGATAGATACATTGTTGCATTTATTATTTATCTTTTTATGCGAAAAAAAACGCGAAAATTCGATTTTTTTTTAAATTGCCGCCATTTTCCGAAATTTGTACTAAACGAAAAACCCATCCGTCATTCCATGACCAAAGGGTCACAGATTGATAATATGCTTTGAATTTGTGTTTCAGATCAACAAAGAGGGGGCAGTGATGTCAGCCGTTTACCTCCCGCGATTTGACGACCTGTTTTCGCGGAGCTGCAACGGCCGCCATTTTGGTTTTTTTTTCAACAAAAAATTTTTTTAACGTTCTGTATATCATGAATAAAAGCAAGAAAAAAACCGCACTCAAAAAGCTTTACTCGTTTCCTTTAAAAAAAAAAAAAATGTAAACACCTGAAATATGGCACTCCATGGACAAAGTCTCCCTTAAATCTTTAAACGCGTTTTTTTCGAAATGAGATTTTTCAAATTTGCTGACACCGTAACTCAAAGAGCAATTATCCGATTGACTTGAAATTTGAACTGAGTACTCTTGAATATATTTACTCTACAATGACGTAGGATATTTTTGATTGGATGAAAATTGACGATTTGGCATTGAAAAAAACGACCATTTTATAGGCAATAAAACAGACGTTTTTTTTCATAACTACGCCATTTTGTTAGATTTTGATGTTTTTCGAAAATCCTACGTCATTGTACAGGAAATACCTTCCAGCTTGACGATATTTTTTCCTTTTTCGGTTTCAGCTCCTCAATCGGCCGGAATCGTGTCAGCAGTGGAGGAACTTTTTTTTGGCGCCTCCGAAGGCAGCGCATAAGTCGCTTGGATCTCAATATTGTTCTATGAAAAAATTATGTAATATAGGTCAAATATAGCCAAGTATATTCTTAATTTTCCGAAACATATAATTGAGTACTTTTCTTCCAAAAAAATTCCCGAAAATCACTCAAATTTTCAGCGTTCACACTGGTATATTTAGTAGTTATCGAAGTCCTAGGAGCCTTGGAACGCATTTACAACCGCCATATTTAATTAAAAAACACTTTTGAATCGTCAGAATCTGTATTGAATAAGGTGTAACCCCAGTATTGCACCATGCCGCAAAGGGTTAAGGACGTATTTATAAAGAAAAAAAGTCATTCAAAAACATTAACAAACGCGCAAAGTAACGAAGTATTGTTTACCAGGTGTGTAAGTATGAAACCGGAATTTGCCCATAGGTGGCGCCAGATGTCGATGCAGTTACCGACACATCACGTCAGCGGTGTCTTGTTATTGTATTGATATCCGACAAAGATTTCCAACTCACAATAACACGAGTTTCATTCAGTAGCATTAGTTTATTAGAGATAAACATGTCGAGTTTTGTGCCAACAAATTACGATTTGCCGACAGCACTACTTTTCTGTTTTCATCTGAAGAAAACCGCAGCCGAATCGCATCGAATGCTTGTGGAGGCGTTTGGTGAGCATGCTCTCGGTAAAACACAGTGTTTCGAGTGGTTCAAACGGTTCAAAAGTGGCGATTTTGACGTGAGGAACGAAGAACGTGGAAGACCACCGAAAAAGTTTGAAGACGCTGACCTGCAAGCCTTGTTGGACGAAGACGACGCTCAAACACAACAACAACTGGCGGATGTACCTACGGTAATGATATGATACTTTGTATCATATCATTACAATGAACGTGTTTTTTCTGTACAAAAATTCCGGTTTCATACTTACACACCTGGTATATTTGGATCAGTAATAATATAAATAGTTAAAAAAAACGATTAAGAATAAATTATTCAAATATCTTAGATGAATATACCGACGAAAATTCGCGAAATTATTGATCGAAAAAAAGCCAAATAATCGCATAAACTTCAAATCACTCAGGCTCATCAAAATCATCAATATTCGTGTTTCAATTCCTACCGATATTGGTCTACTTTACATTATTCACTACGATATGACACGCGGACATGAAATTCGTCGAGAAATTTGAAAATCCACTTTATTATTCCGCCTATCCTAATCACGTGATTTGTCATAACGAGTTTCGAATTTTCGAATATTTTTGAGCTTCGTTTTTGTGCTTCTTTCCTTTTTTCCTCTTAGCCTCGTGTTCGGATCGAAAGAATAATCGAAGTCGATCTCTCCCTTTCCTCTTTTGTCACTCCGCTCTCGTTAGTCGAATTTATCACAGTGGATTCTCGTCACGTGTCTCGTTCGGACTCGTCATCGGGAACTTTCGCGGGTCGCGGCTCCTGCCGTCTCGAAGATTTTCCCGAATTTTCCAATCGCTTGTCGCGCAGCCGAGCCGCACACGCGACGAGATTTTCACGATGCAGCGCGATCAGTTGATGAAAACGCACCTTGGCCACCTTCGTCTCGGCCATTATCGCCTCGAGGCCGCTGTCCAATTTGTCAAGGCCGTGACTCACGTTGCCGATTATTTCCAACAGCAGGCCATTCTTCTTCGTCTCGAGGCTCATCCTGTGGCCGTTCAGCGTCGCGATCAGGACGAAACCCAGTACTATGCACAAGCCTATGAGCACCTTGTAGAATATCGACATTGTATGCCGGTATCTTTTTTATATCGTCGTTCAAGTCACAATGAAGACGTCGTTAAAAAAAAAAAAGATATGTCACATCGTCATCGAAGTCTGGGCAATTTTTACGATTTTATTTACATCTTTTTTTTTTACTCTGGATATTCGTCAAATTCTCGCAGGATTAGGAAATTATTTTGAGACTTTCCATCGGCTGCAAAGTCTTCCAGACAGGCAGTTTTACAATTGTGTTTTTTGGACGAATTTTCGAAGACGAAATGTTTTTTTTTTAATTAGTATTTTAGAAATTATTTTATGTATATTTTGGAAAGTTAGATTTTTCTTCTTCTTCTGAACAAGCATCAGTCTACCAATGGTTATAAAATCCTTTTCGTATTTATCATATATATTTTTACAAAGTTGGTGAAAATTTCGCAATCATTGGAGATCAAATCGCGCGTCCAATTCGTTTTTTCACTTTCCAACAAATCCGCCCCGTCTAAAAAGCGACGTTCGCGTTTTCCCCGGGCGAAACATGTTTCCTCGATTGAAAAAAAAAAAACGTAACGATTCGTCGGATCATTTCATTCGCGCCTAATATCCACCTCGAGCGCGTTCATCCCTCGTTCACTCCGCTGACATATATCGCGTTAATTTCTCGCGATTTTTCAATCCCGTCGCGTGTCATCGTCGTGACACGGAGAAGCTCATTTGTCTCGCGCGATTCGTGCTCGAGAATCAATTCTCGTCGCTTCACTGACCGACGGAAAATCTCGCGCGTCCACGCTCCGGCGAAATGAAAGAAAACAAAAAAAACGTCGAGAAGGATTATATCGGGACGAGAAAATGTTATTCACTGGGCGATGAGACGACTCATCGGATCAGCTGGACATGGAGGCACAGCTGGCGAAAAAGAAACTATTTTTACATTCTCGCCAAGCGAAGAGCACATTTTTCACTTCTCCCTCTCTCATTTTGCTTGCTTTCTTTATTTTCGGGCAAATATTCCGCGATGTACGCGAAGCGGATTCGAGAAAATTTCGGCTAGCGCAGCACCGTTTTGTTCCCCGGCACTCCAGGCCCAGCCGCACTTTGGCTCATTACTCTCGAATGGACGCACTTTCGAACCCCTTGGAATCGTCGTCATGGCTCGCTCGGACAATTCCAAATTTATCGCCTCGACACGCGCGTCGTAATTGAATTGAAAGTAATTTGCGTGTCGAGAAGCATTTGTAGCGAGATATTATTTATTGCCTCTGCGAATCGCTCGATCGAGGAGAACGAGGAAAGTTGGTCGGAGCATGTGTAACTTGTTGATTGCGAGCTCCAGGTGAAGCCTGTCCACTCTTGCGAGCTCGCGTTTCGAGACACGATGCAAAAACGTCCCACGTGTCTAGGCGCGGTCATGACGTCTCCGAACACCACCGAACCACCCCGAATAACCGAGAAAGGGAGAGAGAGAGGGAGAGGGAGAGGGAGAGAGAGAGAGAGCAAGCCCGGGCTCAACGAATCAATAAAACGAGGGAACGTCGAATGCACCGAGCCTCGCATTATGACGATTCGCGCCTCCTCGTAATTGTTCCAGACGCGATGACCTTTCTCTTTCCATCACTCGCACCCTTCGGTCTTCCGGAGCTCTTCGTCGAAACAAAATCCTCGATTATTTTGCCGCTATTTTGTTTCCTTGTTTATGTTGCCATTGTTCCTCGGTACACTGGGGAAAATCACTTTGATCAACGAAATTGTTCATTCGCAGGTGACCAACGAAATATTGAGACGAGACACCAAATATAAGGATGGTAAGAAAGTCTTGCGACACTGAGTGGTCAATTAAATAATTTTCCTGGCATATTGTGAGCTTCTTACGTTTAACACCACAATAAATGCGGAGATCTACTCTACACAATTACAGAAGCTGTCTGAAAGTATTAAGGAGGTTAGAGCGTTAGTCACAATTCAAGGTTAAATTTAATAAAAAATACATGTTATTGTTCACACTATACTGAGTGTTTACGAATTTTTCGAACTTTTTTCACCACTAAACACCAGAGACACAAATAGTTTAATGTATGTAATTTAACGTGCGGTTAGAATGGTGTTGAAGTTTGCATCGTTTGAACGCAACGAAACTTTCGTTTTACATTTTATTGCTCATATTTTTATTATTATAGGCGATCTTTTTCTATAGATTTATTATTTAGATCGCGAAATAAATATCTTGAAAAATAGTTGAAGGACTTTTGTAGGTGAAAAGTGCAAAAATAAATTTAATTCGTTGCAGTCCAACGATGCAAACTTCAGCATCGTGCGGTTAGATGGGCAAGACTTTCACACTAAAGGTTATGTAACTTTTTATTGTTATTTAGCACCAAGATAAACCATTTCTAACTACGGATTAACGCAAATTGAACCTTTGTGAACATTTAGAAAAAAATATTCTCATCTTGCCCATCGTAAACCATGGGTCAATAATCTCGTGACGTAAATATGAATAGGCATAATTATGAATTACAAACATTCGTTTTCGTAGTTTTCTTTTTCATAATAATCATCGATAATGTTATGCTTTTTCAAGTTGGTAGTAACACAAAAGTTTTTCTACTTTACGTAATAAAAATGTTAAAATACATTATTTTGCCCTTTAATTACACATTTAAAAAAAAAATTAGCATATATATAATGAATCTGTACCTCGTACGCATTTTTTTGAGGTTCATTGAAAAAAAATGCATAAACCGTCATTTGACTCAACTGAATCGCTCCAACGTCCTTAAGGAATTAGGCCACAGTAACGAGTATAAAATCATGTGCGAATTTAACAATTTTTTTCGTATGCAAAAGTGATTCACTCATGAAATTAATGGCCTTAAACAAAAACGTCATAAACGTCGACAAGTTTGTCTTCTTCACGACAACGCTCGGCCCCACGTAGCTAAAGTGACGGAAAAAACGATTTCAGAATTGAATGGGAAGTACTACTCACTGAACTTACATCCGTCAGATTATTGTCTATTTCGGGCTTTGAAAAACTATTGGAGGTACAACTTTGCAGTGACCGTTTTTTTCAAAAGTTTAAGGCTTTATTATAAAAAAGTGGCTACATATTTTTTTATCAAAGTACTGCCCGTCGCTAGCTACGACCTTGGCCCATCTTTCAGGTAGCATTCGAATCCCGCGTCGATAAAAGTCTTGGTCCTTGGAGGCAATCCAGGAATCGACCCAATTTTTGACTTCTTCGTAAGTACCGAAGTGCTGGTCAGCCAAATCGTGTGCCATTGACCGGAACAAGTGATAGTCGGAAGGGGCAATGTCTGGAGAGTACGGCGGGTGGGATAAAACCTCCCATTTCAGCGTTTCCAAGTACTTTTTCACGACATTTGCAACATGGGGTCGGGCATTGTCATGCTGCAGTATCACCTTGTCATGTCTTTCGTTGAATTGTGGCCGTTTCTCTTTGAGTGCCTTACTCAAGCGCATCAAGTGACGTCGGTAGAGTTCCCCTGTGATGGTTTCGGATGGTTTGAGCAGCTCATAGTACACAACGCCCAGCTGGTCCCACCAGATACACAGCATCACTTTGGATCCGTGAATATTCGGTTTGGGCGTCGATGACGGAATATGACCAGGCAGTCCCCATGATTTTCGGCGTTTAGGATTATCGTAGTAAACCCACTTTTCATCTCCAGTCACAATCCGGTGCAAAAATCCCTTCCTTTGTTGTCTTTGGAGCAGTTCCCGCAAATGCTGAGAATTCGGCTCGTAGGTTGCCATGTTTAAGTGCCAATAACTTTATAATGCATACACGTATCCGTTAGCTTTTTTAAATTGTTTACATTGGCAGAGCCTCTAGTTTAAAATGCCACTTTTTTTTATTGAGCTAGGGCCACTACTTCGGCCGCAGTGGCTCTCTAAGTAAAACGGTCACTGCGAAGTTGTACTCCTAATATTTACGCAATAAAAAAAATTTTATTATCAAACGGCGGATCTTCAAAATACTCTTGTAGAGTTTTTCGATTCGAGACCTAAGGATTTCCGGACGGCCGGCCATCAAGTTTACTTAATGGCATTGGCATTCAAGTTTATTTAGAGTTGTAGATGAAGAGGGAAAGTATTTCTGGACGGGTGGCATTCAAGTTTACTCACAAGGAACATCCGTCAGGTGACACCCTTCGATTTTGTTGAAATTTGGATATGTTATAAAGCACCGAAAAGTAAGCGATATGTATTTTTTTGTATCGGCGGAAAAATGGTTTTAAGGGGTGAAACCACCCCTTAATATAGGGGTGGTTCACCCCTTCATTTTTTTTGCAATGTCACTATAGTGTATTTTTCATTGCTTCGGATTAGAAGAATTTTTGTTTTTGTTTCATTAAACTCGGTGGACTCCTTGTGTGTGAAACTGCTATATTACCCCTAGAGATGCCTTTTTTTGAGGGGTGGTTTCATCCCTTAAAACCGTTTTTCCGCCGATAAAATAACATATGTATCACTTTCTTTTCGGTGCTTTATAACATATCCAAATTTCAACAAAATCGAAGGGTGTCACCTGAGGGATGGTCCTTGCTCGAGGCATTGGCATTCAAGTTTATTTAGAGTTGTAGATAAACAGGAGACTATATTGTAAATCTTATGTTAATAAAACGTTATGTTTATTTAGAAAAGGTGTCGTTCGTGTCGCAAGACTTTCTTACCACCCTAATATTTTCCCATTTCGAGAACTCGTTACTTCGATGAAATAAATCACTATTAAAATAGTCCAATATCGTGAGATCGATGCCTGCATCGTTGGAATGCAATGATAATCATTATTTTTCGATCTCGAATTTCCTTCGGCAAATATTCGTTACGAAATGCCCTCAATTATTTTTAGTCGCTTTTTTAGAGACCTGCTTTACAAAAATGCTTATCTGTTCGTAAAAAAAAACATGTCCTGACTGATTAAGCAATGTCAAGTCAAAACCGCTGAAGCTAATTACGAAGGGATTTTTCGAAATTCAACTTTTAAGGGGAGAAAAGGGGTGGCAAAGTTTGTATGGAAATTTAAAACAAACCTGGCCGGATTTACTTGAAACTCAGTATTAAAGCTCTTCAACACAATTAATAAAAACACGTATTTTAGCGTTTTTTGATATTCAATTCCTAAACGAAAGGTGGTAGCGAAGTTTGTACGGAAAATTAAAAAAAGGGGTAAAATTTACTTGAAACTTTATATTACGGCTCCTAGACACAATTAATCAAATTTCAGCGAATTTGGCAATTCAATCCTTAAGGGGAAAAGGGGGTAGCAAAGTTTGTATGGTAACGATTTGTTCAGATTTACTTGAAACTTAGTATTAAGGGGTCATCTCACTTTCTGTTCAGATTTACTTAAAACTTAGTATTAAGGGGTCATCTCACTTTAGACGCTAAAAAAGGCTATTTTCCTGAATATTTTTGATAGGTTTATGTTATAAATATTGATATAAAAGTTATTACACTTAATAAATACTTTAGAAATACATTTTTTTTAAATGATTTAAGTCGCTATTTATAGACGAAAATGATAGTTAAAAAAACGGTTTTAGATTCAGTATGTTAATGGCTACAGCGCATATACGATTTTTGATGTATGCAAAAATAACAAAATGGCGGAAATTTTTCGGAAAAACAAAAAAACGTGTTTTTTGTCACCGTTTTTGGCCAAAAAAATTGTAAATATCAAAACTTAAAAAAATCCTTGATATGCACTGATAAGGATCGGTTCAGTAGTTTCGAAGATTTTATCAAGAAGCCGCCGAAAAACGTTGTTCCGCGAAAAACGCGTTTAAAGTTTGTTTGGGTTACATAAATACATATAAAATTTTTTTTAAATGTATTTCGAAAGTGTATTTATTAAATGTAACAACTTTTATATCAATATCTATAATATAAACCTATGAAAAAATTAATGAAAATAGCCTTTTTAGCGTCTGAAGTGAGAAGACCCCTTAATGCTCTTCAACACAATTCTACGTGTTCCTTGATAAAGCACAAAGCTCCGAGCGGAATGCTAGTTTTGTATAGTAATAAAAATGAGGAAATGTCAGGGGTAAAAAAAGAATTTTCTGTGCATTCCAACGATGCAAACTTGCCAAGACCATCTGATATTGAATTTTTTTTTCAATAAATTATTCATTGGCATTCCTTAAGGCGGGATATACATTTACAACGATACAAATATCGATTTCTTGTTTCCCTTTAAGCGATAGAACTATATATGTAGAATATTTTCCTAAAGTTTCAAAGCAAAATTCGAAAAGCTTCAAACGTTGCAGTCCGTCAACGCTGTGCCTCACCGCTCGGATTCGGAGCGGGCGCGAACTTCAAACGCGTTTTTCTCAAAACTGCATTATCGAAATTGGCGTGCAGGATCAGTCAAAAACTATTAAGCCGATTGAGTTGAAACTTGGTAGAAATATGGATAATATTGGTACCTTCTACTTGACGAGAATCGTTTTCGAAAAATTGGAAAAAAAACTACGTTTTTCATGCACATTTTACAGAAATGTTGCGTGAAATGTTGATTTTTTTTTGTAAATGCGTGCTATTTTCTTAAATTTGCATTTTCCTCATTTTAATTGCCGTCACATAGAAACTATGCATGTTCCAACTGAAAAAATGTTTAAACTTTTTTGCAAATCAAAGTCTACGGGAAGCTAGACTGCACGCCGATTCACAACTCCCGCGGCGACCTTGCTGTAACACTCTGCCACAGCTCCGTCATTTTAATGATGAATTAATAAAAAAAAATTGTTTTGTAAATATTCTATTAAAGTATACTATTAAAGTATACTTAAATATACTATATAATAAATAATAATAAAAAGAATAATATAATAAATATACTTAAATATACTAAATATATTAAAATATACTATTAAGGGACAACACCACTGTGACGGCTTCAAAAAATCGATTTTTCGAAAACCATCTAGAAAAATCTAAAATACATTTAAGATTAAGATGCCGTTGGACCCAGGTCGAAAAAATAATTATTTTCGGAGATATTGAATATTTTGTGGAGCGGTGCAGCGCTTCCTGACGCTCGGGGTCCCGCGCAGCTGCGCGCCTCAGGGTCGGCAGGTATACCGGGCCTTTCCCAGGTCCTGCGGGTCTTTCCCAGGTATTCTTTTGTCTCCCTTCACAAAAACCGGCTATTGTTATAAATATAGTTTCGAAAAAAGCCATAGGTGGCGATAATTGAAAAATTTTCAAGTCGTCAATCGTCAATCGTCGATATTGCAGCTGATATCGCGGTATTATTATTCAATGATGGCCTGAGAAGCCTCATGAAAGTTTTGGAGACGTTGGGGATAACTATCGGCCCAAATTGTTTCAATTTTTGCATTGAAACCGACGCAGCGCGGATCGAGCTGGCGGAGCGCTCGCTCACAGACGCTGCAAAAGAGGCAAGAAGAGCCTCTACAAGTTCGAGAAAAGATGCTAGGGACAATGATTTGCTTCTTGAAGGCCAGCTATATGGTGCCGACATCGCTGATTAAAGGTAAACATTTTTTTTCCAATTTATCGCATAAATTAACAAACCTAAAACTTTGAACGCGTTTTTCTCAAAACCACTTTTTTGAGTACGGCACGCAGCAGAACTCGAGCAATTTTTATCCGTTCGACTTCAAATTTGGACTGCATCAATAAAACTAGATTATCTAAAGAAGTACATAGGATTTTTTCGATATCTCAATAATAAAAAAAGTTATAGCCTATTTTCGACAAGAAACTTTGCTCGAAAATCGTCCTTTAATTTCAAAAGCGTGCCTATTTTTTAAAAATCAATATTTTTTCAAATCCCTATGTACTTCTCTTCAAAATATCATATTATTAACGAAAACACTCGGTATTTTTTTTCAGAACGACTTTGAAGAGAGTTCTGCTGCGTGCCGCGAACCACTGCAGAGGCAACAGTACCTGACGCGGCAGCTTCCCCAGCGTCACCATGGGGCGTGAAAAATTTGAATTTTTTTTTTTATGTATCTTCAATAAACAACGAACAAAACAAAATTTTTTTTTCGAATATCTCTTTTTTTCCCACAAAAAAAATTCTTGAAAAATGGCAAAAAAACAGGGGGTCACAGTGGTGTTGTCCCTTAAAGTATCCCTGAAGTTTGATAATTGTGGAATAATTATTTCTCAGTTTAAAAAATCCCTCAATATTGCTTATTTTTTTCCTGTCTAAATGTATATCCCGCCTCAATTACTCAGTCAGCCCGAGTAATTATTTTTTCAGCGTAGTAACAATACGCGTCGGAACGGTCACCCAATCGGATATTGCCCCGAGGGAACGCTCCTCGACACGTGAGCCAAAGTCCCGTCCGAACTGAATTTTTTTTCGCGTATACAGATTGCCGGTCTGTAACGACGACCCTGAACAAACGTTCAGCCGATTCTCGTCGCCCCAATCTACGAAAATGAGGCAACTCCGAAAGAATTTATCGTCACCGCGTTGCGATAACGCATTTTCAAAATTGAACGAAAGAGCTGGGCATTTTTTTTTCGTTATCGGTAAAAGGCGAAGCTGAACTGAAAAAAGCGCTTGTAAAAAACGATGCGAAGATTTTTAATTGAAAATAAATATCGCTGAGCTCGGCGGAGTATCAGAAGATTGTAGAACAAATCCTGAAGGTTTTGCATCGCTTTTCGTTGCGTGAACTCGGCCGCGCAGAGAGCAAAAAATTCATAGAATTGCGAGTAAAAGTCGCGATGCTTTTATTTCGTCTTTCGGTTCCTTCATTTTTCCCGCTCATTCGGAACTTTTCCGCAGCGATCCAATAGCGCTGAAGCCTTAAGGGGGGATTGTCTTTTTTTTTCGCAAAATTTACCGCTTTTTGGGAATTTTTTTGTGAAGAAAGTATACAACGGAAAACTTGTGAAACTTGGCATATAGTTTTATTGATCTGTTTACTACATACAAAAATTTTTTAAAACAATTTCATCAAAAAATCCGCCTCCCACCCCCCTCGACGCGCGATGGTCCTTTTTTGATGGTGTGCACGATTTCTCAAAAACTATTCAACCGATTACCTTCAAATTTGGACAGAATGCTCAGCTGACATCCTTTTATCGTTTGATGAAGCAAAAAAGCAATACGTTTAATAGTTTTTTATTTATAACAAAAAATCGATCAATTTTTTTCGAAAAATCGATACTTCAAGTTCAAAACGTCACCAAATCGTCAATTTTTTTTCCCCTTCATCGAACGATAGCTATATGTGTCTAAAGTAAAATGCTTTTTGGGTTTTTGTTGCAGGATGAACGTGAAGGCTGTAATCGTGCACACCATCAAAAAAGGACCATCGCGCGTCGAGGGGGGTGGGAGGCGGATTTTTTGATGAAATTGTTTAAAAATTTTTTTGTATGTAGTAAACAGATCAATAAAACTATATGCCAAGTTTCACAACTTTTCCGTTGTATACTTTCTTCACAAAAAAATTCCCAAAAAGCGGTAAATTTTGCGAAAAAAAAAGACAATCCCCCCTTAATGAGGCGCGTCAGCTTTCGCCGACAAGCGCGCAGGCTCTCGGGGACCTCATTTTTTTTTCACAATTATCTTCTCTCAAAAACAAATTTAAGAGTGTGAACTGAAAATTATGATTTTCCACGTACGTCCCGCCACAGCCATTAACAGGTTACACTTTTTTAAACAATTTTTAGAACGCGGTCTTTTTTGAGAAAAAAAAGTGTAGTGACAAAAATGTTCCGGGGTCTTGAGGCATAAAGATCGTGGCACCGTTTTTCTTTCACACTCCAGACACAGAGACGTCGCGCCATTTTTCTTTCTCGTAAAAATACTGTTACGCTTTTTGTTTTCACTCGTTGCTTTCGTCGTCCAACGATCGCTCTTCCAGCTTTTCTCCCATTCTTATAAAAAATACTACTCTTAATCTCACATTCACTTGAGGCTCGATCGTGGGCACGTTTGCGACGACAACTACGGATAACGTCCCGACCTCATCTACATTTCTTACGGTGGTGAAGTTTGCATCGTTGGAAAGCAACGAAAATTCTCTTTCGTGCAAAGTTCTTTTTATTTTCCTCACCTTTATCACCATACAAAGGCTCTTCTTGTAGATTTATATTCTAGACATGTAAATAAATCTCTTAAGGTAGCACGAGCGCGTAATCGTGATTTCTATAGATTTTGTTCACTTTTTAACCAGACATTGTTCATATCATTATGCATGTTTGAGTGAAATTTCGGAACAGTCGATTATTTAGATTTGGAGATAATGGGTTTTAAAATTGCAACTTTTAACACTGCAGGGTCTGCATTGAAATTTAGACAGAATAATTTTCCGTCAAAAATATTTGGCCCCTATAAATAAGAAGACATATGGCAACACCGCATCGTTCCACGTGTCCAATGACGTGAGTTTGGCATATTTGAAATAATACTGCGACACAAATTTTTATTTGGAAGTAATTTTTAATCGAACAAAGTTTTTAATCAGTTATGAATGAACCAACATTTTTATTTGTTAATGGAGATAACATGAACAATATAAAATATTGATAGGGGCCGTCCATAAATTACGTCATTTTAAAATGGGGGGGGGGGGGGGGGGGTTCGTCTGCGGATGACGGTAAATGATGGATGGGGGGGGGGGGGCGTTTCGAAATTGACGTAATTCTTGTGATACCAGTTACTTCAAAATGTACAATAGTATATTGTACAACTAGAGTGGTTTCCACGCATGAGTGATCAAAAATATTTTACAAGTACCTAATGGTATTAATTATTGAACTCATTATTTATTTATTTATTACATAAGGTTTGTCTACATTATATTCGAGAACTTCAAATAACAGCGTACCTATGAAAATAGTTCGATCGAGCCAAAATGAAAATGGGGAGGATACGAAGATATTACCCGTGATCCAGGATTTGCAAGAATGGGTGAAAACTCCGTGGGAGCTATCCAAAGAAAACTAAAGAATAGGGAAGAATAATATTATTATATTAATAAACATTGCCAAAGTACAAAATAATAAAAGATGATTCTCTAACAAAATGTTTTAATGTTACCCAATTTTTCTCAAATCCGCAAATGTTTTAATTTTGCCAAACTGGTAATGACGTCAATTTTGCGAGAGGGGGGGGGGGTTCATTAGGAAATGACGATAGGATGATTGTAGGGGGGGGGGGGTCGAAAATCAGCAAAAATCGATGACGTAATATATGGACGGCCCCATATTTATAATGCAAATATTTTTTTATGACAACGTTTTTAACTTTAGGAACACGATAATAATTTTTTTCTCGAAATATTGAACAATACCGTTCTGCGGTGTTGCCATATGTCTTCTTATTATAGGGGACAAATATTTTTTACGAATAATTATTCTGTCTTTACTGAACGTTTTTAGCAAAACTGAATAGTAAAGGGAATCCAAACTTTTTTCACTCTTTCCCTAACTAGTTTGCTATCTAAACGTAATTTTTATTCAAAATTTATGAATACAATAGAATGGTACGACGAATTATGCGACCTGACTTTCGGTCAATGCAGACCCTGCAGTGTTGAAAGTTACAATTTTGAAACCCATTATCTCTCAATCTGAATAGTCGACTGTTCTGAAATTTCACTCAAACATGCATAATGATATGAACAATATCTGGTTGAAATTTGAACAAAATCTATAGAAATCAAGATTGCGCGCTTGTTGTACCTTAAAGAACGATTGAAAAATGTTTACAGGCAAAATCTGCCACAAGGAATGAAAGCAATTCGGAAATATTCATTTTCATTGCATTCCAACGGTGCAAACTTCAGTCCCACCGATTGTCGTCGTCGACGTTAAAAAAAAAGGAATAAATACCGAAGAAAAATTGCGGCTTGCAACGAGATTCAAATATTTCTTGTAATTTCGATAAAATTGTGCCTCAGCTGGCCGTGGCGGGTAAGAGGCACGTCGTCACTTCTCGAAGCTCGTGAGAGCTCGTGTAGCCTATCCGATGAAGAAGCTCGGGAGTGCTCGTCGACCGAGCCTCCAGAGATCCGTTTGCTTTGACCGGCAAGAGTTGCTGGTCGCATCGTTTTCCTAAAAGCGAAAAATGAAATTCAACGTAAAAAGAATACCAGCTAAGTGTAGCCTACCGAGAAAATGCATTTTCTCCTTTTTTTTTTTACCTAATCGAGGTTGAAGCAGGTACGACAATTCTTCCTGAGTCGAGACGTGCTGAAATTCTTCGCCGCACGCACCGCGCAGCACTGTGACGACGTCCGCACGGGGATTGTAGAAATAGAGAGCTTGCTTTCTGTTGTTGAATTCGTTGATCAGAGCAGCGATTCCCTAAGATTCGCATGAAAATACGTCAGCAATTGCGATTAGAGTTGCAAGCAAATATAAATGTCTTGATACGTCGTGACATCGGCTCAGAAGTTATTCTGAGATTCCTGGCGAATTGGAATCTTAAGGTTCCCACCTGAATTGAGTCTGAATTTACAAGGTCTAAAAAAGCGTTTGTTCGGGAATTTTCTCAGAAGGGAAAAAACCAGTGAGCCCAGTAAACATCGAGATATATTTTTATGTATATTTGAAATGTATAAAAAAAATGTTTCAACATGAAACAATAAACTGTAGATTTATCAGCCTTTTCCATGTGCGTTTTGCCACTGCAGTCCCCAATCAAATAAACCAATGAAGCTTTCAATTGTCATCTATTTTTCTTCTGGGTGAATTAAGAAAAAGGAGGAAAAATCGTGAAATTAAATTTTTCAGGTTTGAAAAAAATGCGTTTGAAAAAACACTTTAACGTGCTATAAAAATTATTTAAAAAGACTTTTTTAATTCACTTAGAAGAGATTTTCATAGTGAATAAAATAAACTTTGGTTTGATTCAATAGGTCGTTTAGTTTTTTTTTGCTATCACCCCTGCGAATTTGGAACAATCGTGAAAATGAAAACTGGAGAAAACGCGCTTCAAAGTTTTCAATAGGAGGAAATATCAATATCAAATATCAATGGCTTCTCTGCTTTGGGCCTTGTATCTTCGAAAATATGTAAAATTGGCCTCTGTAACCTTGTGAATATATTCTTGGATCGTTGATGTATCGATTTAAGCAATAAAAAAAAAAAAAACGATGTCTCGGACCTTCTGATTCGTAACGCTCTAGAGCCTTAAGGAATCATCACAGTGTAAAATATTCAAAAAAAAGGCATCAGATTTTTTGCATTATCCGATAGTATTATAATTATTTTAATATTAATAAAATGTAATATTATTAGTATTATAATTATAAAAATGGACCTGGCATTACCGATTGATTGTAAGTAGACAATTTATATGAAACTACCGAATCGATACTTTAACCCCTTGACTGTGGGTGACACGCATAGGGGCGAGAAAAAGTCGTGCCATTTTTGTGTCATGACACGTATAAGGGCATTTGAAAAACAACCTATTTCTACTGCATTGATTCGATTGTAATTTGGTACAACATGGTTTTTGGGGTCGCTGAATTTGAATTTGAAATCAGATTTCCAAAGTTCAAAATGGCGGATCCAATATGGCGGACGCAAATTCGAAAAATGGTTTGATTTCGACGAAAGTGAGTACCTCATGGTTTTCGGCGTCGCTGAATTCGAATTTGAAATCAGATTGTCAAAATTCAAAATGGCGGATCCAATATGGTGGACGCAAATTCGAAAAGCAGTTGGATTTTGACAAAAAATTGTATCTCTAGATGTTTATAGTCGCGAATTTCGAATTTGGATCCTGACTCCAAGTATGTGAAGCTCGGGTACAATATAATGAATAAAAATTTGGCAAATCATATATGACAAACTGTTCATAATAACAAATGTAAAAGAATACTTTTTTGGTATTATATTCCGCTCTTAGCCGAACCCAGAGTCACGAACCGAGGACGTGGCGGTTGTTAAAGCCATTTTGTTTTTTTGTGTTTAAAAAAAAGATTGTTGTTTGTATTTTTAATTTTTTTTGCTTTTTGTAATTTAATTTTTTTGGGCTTTTTGTATGTTGATTTTTTTTGTGTTTATATCATTTTCAAAATTTTTTATTGTAATTTATTTAAAATTACTTTTTGCATTCTTTGAATTTCCTTCTTTTTTTATTCTTGGAATTAAAAAAAAAATGTTCTTCCTTTTGTACTTTGAATTTTTTATTGATTTTTTCACTTTTTTCTTTTTGTTGTCTGTATCGATTGTTTTTTCTTTCATTTTTTGTATTCTTGAAATATTTTTTCAACAATTTATAATTCCCACTTTTATGTTTCGATAACGAATTAAAAAAAAAATTTCGTTGGTTTAAAAAAACCGATTCCAGATTCGGATTCAGCGACCCCAAAAACCATAAGGTACTCACTTTCGTCGAAATGGAACCATTTTTCGTATTTGCCTCCACCATATTGAATCCGCCATTTTGAAATTTCAAAAACCAATTTCAGATTCAGATTCAGCGACCCCAAAAACCATAAGGTACTCACTTTCGTCGCAATGAAAATATTTTTCAAATTTGCGTCCTCCATATTGGATCCGCCATTTTGAATTTTGGAAATCTGATATCAAATTCGAAGTCAGCGACCCCAAAAACCTTTATATTGAGAAATTGAAGCAAATCTATGCAAATTTTTTTCCAACACAAAAATGGCACGAAAATCTCATTTTCACCTCACTGCGAAAGGGTTAAACGCGTTTTTCTCAAAATGTCGTTGTTCAAAACGGTGTACACTCTCAAAGGAAGAGTTTTCAAGCTATCCGTCACAAATTTTGACACAACATTCTTCGTGCCACACCGAACTATATTTCGAGAATGCCATCGGGGTGTAGAGGGGTGAAAATTGAGGTATAGAAAACTGCGGCAAAATGTATGCATATAAAAGAACATGTCCTGAGTGATTTATCAACGCGGAGCCAAAACCGCTGAAGCTAATTACATAAAACTTGGATAGGAGGTTGCTTTTGTGACGAAAGCACCCACCAAGAGGCGATTTTTCGAAATTCAACCCTTAAAGGGAGAAAAAATAGCGGAGTTGGTTAGGAATAATCTCGTCAAAGAGCTATGTGCGTATGTAAAGCAATTTGAGGTATTGATAAAACATGTAGTGCAAATATATAGTACAGTTCGCGCTGTCGCTGAAAAACCCCGGAATCGGATAAAATGAGAAGAAGGCTGGTTTTTTGACAGGTGATTTTGTAGATGCCGTGGGTGCTAAATCCAAGTTTGCCTAAAAATCGGGGTGTAGGGTTTTTTTTAGGGGATGAAAGGAGATGGGGGTGGATTAATGCCAAACTACAACCCCTACGAGGTCGGCGCGGTGAGACAAAATGTGCAGAAAAATCCGGGCATTAGTTTTGTCCACAGTGTCGAAATCGTGGAAGTTCATTTTGGGGGTGAAAAAGTGGGGTGAACTTTTGGAAAATCAGTTTTAATTCAATATATCTTTTAAAAAAAAATGGTACACTTTTTGTTCAAATGGGAACGTTGTAGCCCTTAAAAAGACGCGTCGATCGAGTATTTGATCATCATTCTCCGATAATATCTTCACCCCCCAAAAAATGGTTAAAAAACCAAAAAAAATAGTTTATTGAATAACTCAAAAACAATCGGTTTTTCGGGTATGGTTTAAATGTACGAAATGTAGGGAATAATTCTCTCTATATTTTCGGTGCTACAGACCACCCATGAATTTTTATTTTCCAACCCCTCTCGGGGGCTGAAAATTCAAAATGAAATTCTGGGAAAACTATTGACCGCACGAATCCGCCGCCGTGGAAGAATTTGTAGCTTGAACCCTCAGCTACATTTTTGTCCACGGTACCAAACTCGTATCTCTTTATTTTTGGTCGATAGTTTTTCCAGAATTTCATTTTGAATTTTCCACCCCTGAGAGGGGGTTTCGAAAAAGCAAAATTCAAGGGTGGTCCATAGGCACGAAAATATAGAGAAAATTATTCTCTACATTTCCTACATTTGAACCATCCCCGAAAAATCGATTGTTTTTGAGTTATTCAGTTACTTTTTTGTTTGTTAATTCTTCAACAATTATTTTGGGGGCGAAGATATTATTGGAGAGGGATGATCGAATACTCGATCGACGCGTCTTTTTAATTTTATTTAATTTTTCCTAAAGAGTTATCGAATGAAAACTGATTTTTCAAAATTACACCCCACTTATTCACCCCCAAAACGAACTTTCACGACTTCGGCGCAATGGACAAAAATCAAACCCGGATTTTTCTGAACGTTTTGTCTCCCGGCGCCGACCTCGTGGGGGTTCTAGTTTGGCATTAATCCACCTCCATCCCCTAAAAAAACCCTACACCCCGATTTTTAGGCAAACTTGGTAGCACCCGCGGCACCTACAAAATCACCTGTCAAAAAACTAGCCTTCTAATTTTTTCCGATTTCAATATACAACACGACTGTACTAATAAGGAAATGCCAGTATACAAAATGTTATAAAACCGGAAGCTCATGTACACACAGTAGAACCTCGATTATCCGAACCTCGTTCATCCGAACCCTCAATTATCCGAACGATGACTTAATTTATCCGAACGCTCAATTATCCGAACGTTGGCGCGAAAGATACATTGTTTCTCGCTGCGACCGCTGTGAGCAACAATGAGCAACCCAACGCAACTCCTCCTTCTCAAACGGCTGCGAGACTTAGCCGCTCAAAAACGCGTTACAGCCGTTTGTCAATTAAAAATGGACGATTTTATAAAAAAAATATAAAAAAGGCATTGACGTTTTTCAGGTGTTTAAATATATATATATATATATATATATATATATATATATATTGGGTTGGTACAAAAATCTGGCAACACTTTTTTTTCAATTAAAATATTTTTCCTAATAATGAAGTTCGAGAACATTCGTGAATAGGAAATACAAGAATGGTCTAGAACCTTCCATGCCACAGGACATATAAGCGAGTCAGATGTTCCGCGGAGTCAGTATGAGCAAAGATGGATCAACGTGCACCTCGAGCAATCGCATATTACGAATTCTTGCAAGGGCATTCTGTAAGAGCTGCAGCCCGTAATATGTGCAGTGTGTTCAAGGCTAATGTAGTTAATTATTCAACGGTCTCCCGATGGTATCAGCCTTTTCATTCTGGCGATACATCTTTTGAAGACAAACCTAGGTCCGGCAAGGAATCGATTGTGGACGATGAAGAACTGCGAGCACTTATAAAGGCAAAGCCTAATATGTCATCACGAGAATTAGCCAACAAACTCAACTGCAGTCATCCTACTATCCTTCGACATTTACAAGAGATGGGATATAGGAAAGTTTATTCGTCTTGGATACCGCACAATCTCAGCGAATCAAACAAAGCAACACGCATGTCCATCTGTCTTTCACTCCTGCATCGTCCGCAAAGAAAGGATTTTCTTCAAGAAATAGTCACTGGGGATGAAAGCTGGGTGTTGTATGTTAATCACACGCGCAAGCGTCAGTGGCTATCGAAAGGGGAAAAACCAGAACCGACCCCTAAACAGCCCCGTGAAATGAAGAAAGTTTTACTCTGTTGTTGGTGGGATTCTGAGGGCATGCTCTATTACGAATTTCTGCCAACCAACACCACAATACAGACAGATATTTATTCTGCACAACTGCAAAAGGTGGCTAAAATTATGAAACAGAAAAGGCGTAAACGTCTTCACGTTCGGCTTCTCCATGACAATGCTCGACCCCACGTCGCTTAGATTACACAAGAAACTATTTCGCAGCTAGGATGGGAAGTTCTACCACACCCACCGTATTCACCAGACTTAGCACCTACCGACTATCACCTGATTCGAGCTTTGATGAACTATTTACGGGATAAAAAATTTGATAATCTGTCAGATCTCAAAAATACATTGGACGACTTTCTTAATTCACAATCAAAAGAATTCTGGTCTGCAGGCGTGCAAAGTCTACCAGAGCGTTGGGCAAGAGTTGTAGATGCGGAGGGAGCCTACACTAGTGAATAATCGTTTATTGTTAAAATAAAATATTTTTCTTTTTTACTCGTGTTGTGTGTTGCAAGATTTTTGTACCAACCCAATATATATATATATCAACGGTAATATGTATGTCAAATTTTAATATGTATGTATGTACTGTTTTGATGTAAAAAGGTGCTGTTTATGATCTCGTCCCAAAAAACCCACGTTTCGATTATCCGAACTTTTGATTTTCCGAACTAGTCTCGGTCCCAATTGGTTCAGAAAATCGATGTTCTACTGTAATATGTAAGCAAAAATGTAGAGGGAAATGGTATGTGGGTGACTATGGGTAAACACCCCTGAAAGGAATACTTTAGAAACAAAAAATACTACTACTAATATCAGCATTATTTTGGTCATAATAATAATACTACAATTATTGAGGTAACATTATTATTATTTTAATCACAACAATAATATTATTATAATTTTAATAATAATAAAGAGCATAATAACTGCAATAATAATCATTATTCTTATCGATAAGGGGCCGTCCATAAATTACGTCGTTTTAAACTATTTTAAAACGACGTAATTTATGGACGGCCCCTTATCGATAAGAATAATGATTATTAAAGAATATCGATAAGAATGATTATGAAAGAATATCGATAAGAATAACGGTAGGGGGAGGCTGGCCCTTGGATGATGGTAACGATAGTTGGAGTGGATGAGTTTGGGCGGGGGGGGGGGGGGGGGGGTAAAATCTGCAAAAAACCGATGACGTAAACATGGACGGTCCCTAGCGATGGTGATACTTAATGTTAGCATCATCACAATTATTATTTTTATTGTTGTTGCCCTTATTTTATTATAATTATCGTTATTATTCTCATATTTACGAGGGTGAAAATCCAGCCTCCACCTATGTGAATTATTTCTATTATTTTTGCAATTATTGTAATTATTGAAATGACGATTACTTTTGCTGCTGTGAA
The DNA here is from genome assembly GCA_964007375.1 of Ophion obscuratus. Classification (NCBI taxonomy): domain Eukaryota; kingdom Metazoa; phylum Arthropoda; class Insecta; order Hymenoptera; family Ichneumonidae; genus Ophion; species Ophion obscuratus. The sequence continues at coordinate 14,887,924 of OZ023315.1, read as the reverse complement.
ATCAGCGCCCAGGACAAATCGACAGTCAACGACAACCGGCAATTGACTAGAACCCTCTCGTACTCCCGCGTGACCAACGAATTGCTTGATGAAATCGACAGCAGGAAAATAGAGGCTGTTACCGGGCGTCACGAGAAGATAGTCCGTTCCCGAATCCGTCTGCGAATTTCGAGCAATACGAGCAAGCTTGAGGAAAAAAAACGAGGTTGCGACGCATCCGGCGAGGATGTTCTTCGTAATTGTGGATTCGTGTTGACATTTTCCAATCGCTGAGAGAGCCACGTGGGATCGCGGCGTTTATTACTCACGGCGCATTTCTCGACGTGCATGGTCGGGCGGGCCGAGGGATAGAGCAAAAAAACGAGATTCACACCGACGCCGACGAGTATCCCGTACTCGACGCCGATCACGAGGCAGAGGAAGAACGTCGCGAACATCGGTATGAGGTCCTTCTTGCTCGATTTCCACATGAGCTTCACGACCTCGTACTCGATCATGTATATCACAGCGCATATTATCACGGCGGCGAGGGATGCTGCGAAGAGAGACACGAAGAAGGATTAGCCGAAGCGCTTATATTACGCAAAAATGGTCGATGATCATTTGATGGAGAATTTAGACGATCATTTGAGGCTAGTTCCTCCGGAAGACGATCATAAAGTTGTGTAACGAAAAAATTTATATGTAGAAGACTTTTTTTTTAAACGAGCTTTTATTTAAGGGGCCAGTCCACTTTGAAAATTTCGAAAAATGATTTTTTTTAGTTTTCGAAAGTACATGGGTACATTCAGAAATACTGTGTCAAAATAGGAGCAGGAATTGCCGATTGAGTTTAGGTAAGAGTTTTTCATAGTATAAACTTCAAAGGCGTTTTTCTCGAGACGTTTTCAAAATTTAGCTTCATCGTATCTCTTAAACTAATAAACCGATTCTCCGGAAATTTGAACCAAATATTGTAAACATGATTCGCAACAAGATGACCCTCGATGGTTTTAAAATTTTGATTTTTACTCTTTTTTTGTTGCGAAAAAACGCGTTTTTAATACTGTTTTCGTTTTTCATCTGTCATTTTTTTATTTTTTGATAAAACTTCATATCCGAGGGTCATTTTGTAGCTGGAGTCATACTGGACTTCCAATGGACTTTGATTTTTTTGTTTCAGACAAACCGTTGCCGAGGTGTGACTACCTAGCCCACCTATTTTTGAGACATTACGTTAAACTATAGTTTTTGTACTTAAAAATAAATTTAAATGAATTAAAATTCTTTTTTAAATGTATTTCAAGACTTTTTTTATCAAGCCCAACAACTTTTATATTCATATCTTTTATAAAATCCTCAAAAAAAAATCGCGAAAATAGCTTTTTTTTCGTGGCTCCAAAGTGGACTGTCCCCTCAATGTACTAAAGAGTAGAAAATAATTGTTTTGTAAAAATCTTAGCAAAAAAGTTGTGCAAATGAAACCCGATACTACTAAGTAGAAAATATCGGGGTCGGGTTGAAATTCCGAACTTTGAATGGTCAGAACGCTGAAAACTCCGAAAGAAAAGTACCCCGAAAGATCATAACTCCGAAAGAATTTTACACGTAAGACCAAAACTCCGAAAATGTTAACACCGTCAAAATAAATCGGTTATGGAAGTTTTAAAAGTTTCAAAATTTTCAATAAATCGACGAAATATTTCAAGAATTTTTTTTTATTAAAAAGGGATTTTGCCTCAATTTTGAAATTTGTTTAGACAATGTAATACGTTCTACATCATTTACAGTGTAGAGTTTCGCTGGCATGATCTGGACACGAGGGCCGGGTTGAAATTCCGAACTTTGGATGCGCCGACGGTTTAAAATTCCTAATTTTAATGTTCCTAAATTACAAGGTTCGTCAAGATTATGCCAGCGAAAGTCTACACAGTTGACTGTAAATTATGTAGAACGTATAACATTGTCTAGACAAATTTCAAAATTGACGTAAAATCATTTATTAATAAATACAAAAATCTTCCAATAATTCGTCGATTTATCGAAAATTTTGCCGAATTATTTTGACGGGTTTTAGATTCTCGGAGTTTTGGTCTTTCGGGTAAAATTCTTTCGGGGTAGTATATTTTCGGAGTTTTGAGCGTTCTGATCATTCAAAGTTGGGAATTTCAACCCGGCCACAAAATATTTTTTTTTTTTACCAAGTCACGTATATGTGACTATAAATAAAAGCTTGGGGCGCTCAAAATTTAGACATATTATTTTTAATTTACGAAAATCCGTTAACATATCAACTGTATTTGATTTACTGTAAAACAACCTCCGATTTCTTAAGGGGTCTTCTCACTTTAGACGCTAAAAAGGCTATTTTTATGAATTTTTTGATACGTTTATATTATAGATATTGATACAAAAGTTGTTACACTTAATAAATACACTTTCGAAATACATTTATAAAAAAATGTATTTATTTAAGTTACTATGTATAGACGAAAATGGTAGTTAAAAAAAATGTCCTAAAAAATTGTAGGTCTGCGCTATTGGTGAAATCTCGGAGTTGGATCATCCGAAACAAAAAGATCAAACGGTTTTAGATTCAGTATGTTAATGGCTATAGCGCATATCATACGATTTTTTATATATGCAAAAATAACAAAATGGCGGATATTTCGAAAAAAAAACGTTTTTTTACCGTTTTTGGCAAAAAAAAATAGTAAATAACGAAAATTTTAAAAAATCCTTGATATATGCTATAGCTATAGTTGTAAAGAAAATGTCGTTAAAATTTCGTAAGGATCGGTTCAGTAGTTTCAAAGATTTTATCAACAAGCCGTCGAAAAACGTTGTTTCGAGAACAACGCGTTTCAAGTTTGTTTGGGTTACATACATTTAAAAAAAATGTATTTCGAAAGTGTACTTATTAAGTGTAGCAACTATTATATCAATATCTATAATATAAATCGATAAAAAAAATCATGAAAATAGCCTTTTTAGCGTCTAAAGTGAGAAGAACTCTTAAGGGGCTATACCTGTGTGACCCTTTCAAAAAATCGATTTTTTTTCTCCTTTTTCGACAGTTTATACTTTCAAGAATATCCTGTAAAAATTTTAAGGCCGTATCTCTAATAATTTTATCTTGCAAAAATCGAAGGTTTAATCTTTAAACGCGTTGTTCTCGCAATGAGATTATTCAAATTTGCTGACATTGTAACTCAAAGAGCAATTATCCGATTGACTTGAAATTTAAACTGAGTACTCTTGAATATACTTACTCCCCAATGACGTAGGATATTTTTGATTGGATGAAAATTGACGATTTGGTAATGAAAAAAATGACCACTTTATAGGCAAGAAAACAGACTTTTTTCATAACTACGCCATTTTGTTAGCTTTTGATATTTTTCGAAAATCCTACGTCATTGTACAGGAAATACCTTCAAGTTTAACGACATTTTTTCCTTTTTCGGTTTCAGCTACTCAATCGGCCGGAATCATGTCAGCAGTGGAGGAACTTTTTTTTGGCGCCTCCGAATGCAGTGCATAAGTCGCTTGGATCTCAATATTTTTCTATGAAAAATATATGTAATATGGCTCAAATATAGCCAAATATAATCTTAATTTTCCGAAACATTTCATTGAGTACTCTTCTTCCAAAAAATTCCCGAAAATTACCCAAACTTTCAGCGTTCACACTGGTATAGCCCCTTAAATGAAAATCCTGAAACTGTGTATAAACGTGTGATAATCATTTCTCTAGGTACTATTGTGCCAAATTAAATACTGTTAATGAAACTATTGATCGAATTGATTAAACATTCAAAAAGTTGAGAGCCCCAAACTTTTATTTATAGTCACATATAGGTGACTTGGTAAAAAAAATATTTTCTACTTTTTAGTACATTAAATAAAAGGTTGTTTAAAAAAAATCGCGTATAAATTTAAGGTTGAATTATGCATTGTCACCTCTTGGACGCATGAAAAATGCCCTCCATAAGTTGAGGATCTCAGTTCGAGGCGGACAAGGGGGCATCCATTAATTACGTGAGGTGATTTTGGCAATTTTTCGACCCCCCTCTCCCCCTAGTGAGATGTCGTGAGATTTTGCTCGACCCCCTCCCCTCTCCCCTAATCTCACGTGAGATTTTTCAAGTTCTCGGAAAATAAATTGTAGTAAAAGTAACTGCGGTTGTAGTACAATTTACTCCACCATGTAAAGTAGTAGGGAGACCCCCCTGCGTGATAAAAATTACGTGATCACTAAAATTACTAGAATTGCTAAAATGACGTGATATTTGCCGAAGCCCCCCCTCTCCCCCACGTGAGATTGGGTGAGATTTCGCTCGACCGCCTCCCCCCCCTAAACGCCTCACGTAATTAATGGACGCCCCCTAAGGAATAAAGAAAAAAAATGTATCCAACAGCCTAATTGGAAGACGCAGTCCAACCTAGAGGCACATGTCCAAACCCAATCAAACCCAAATGCGAAAGAAAACTAATTAAAATAAGGTGAGAAAAAAATGTCCCGCATAATTTGTGACTCCCGATTCGACGTCACGAACCTTTGGGAATGAAGTAAAAGTACGGCGTTAAAAGGCTGAGTGCGAGAAGTATGAGCACACCGGTGTAGAGTCCGCTCATCGGTGTTTTAACCCCGCTGGCGTGGTTCACGGCCGAACGGCTGAAGCTTCCGGTAACGGGCATCGAGTTTGCGCAAGATCCGAGCACGTTGCACAAACCGAGACAGAGCAATTCTTGCGTCGCGTCGACGTTTTTGCCGTTCGCGAAGGCCTTCGCGATCGCGACGTTGCTCAATACGCCGATTATCGGCACCAGTAATATCGCGGGTCCGAGCTCGGTGCACATCTCGACGAAGCTCAAACGACGACCGTTCATTTGCGTGGAGAACGGAGGTAGACCGAGGGTCGGCAGGCCCGATCTCACGGGCCCCGTGAGTACGAACGGCGAACCACCGGATGTCTCCATTTTGTAGGCGATCGTCGAACACGCCACGACGATTATCGCGTTACGCGCGGTCGAGATGAGCCACAGGAACTTCGACAAAATTAACTGATTCCTCGTTGCTTTCGCCGTTCCGCTCGGGCACAATTTCACGTCCTTCATTTTCTGAAATGGACAATTTTAACGATATTCGCAACTAGCCTCGGTTTGTAGATGTTGAGCTCGTGAGCCTCGGTGACCTTAACGCAGCTACACTGAGGTCGGCAGTTGGCCTTATTGACCTCATTGGCACATTGTGGCGTTGTCGAGAGAGGCCAGAGACCTCAACGAGGATACATTAATATCCGCTGAGGTCACGTTGAGGTCTAACGAGGCTAATAGGCGCAAACTCGGCCTCGACGTAACTTTGAAGGGATCTCGATGGGACCTCAATAGTCAATCTCGATTACCTGCTTGTGTTTTAGGCCTATTGAGGTCACTTTCATGAACTCGGCCTTAATAGGTCGTATTGAAGTGACTTTGAAGTCATTGAGGTCACTTTGGATATTGAGGTCAGTTTTATAGACCTCAACTTTACGTCATGATGACCTTGGATAAACTTCAATGTGACCGCAAAACTACTGGTCATCGTTCTCGAAGAGACCTCAGTATACCTCAAATTCAAACTCGATCACACGGCTCAATCTGACCTCGCTATTTATTCCCCTTAAAAAGCCATTTTTTTCCTTGGCCTCTCTTAATTTTCATCCCCACTCAGCGACCTGATTTTAATTTTGCACGATGGTGACTTTGAACAGACCTCAATGGGGCCTCAACAGCTCTCCGCATGGCCTCCACAGACCTCCAATGTCAATCTCGATCACCGGCCGTGTTTCAGGCCTAATGAGGTCACTTTCATCAACTCGGCCTTGATACGTCGCATTGAGGTCACTCTAAGGTCTATTAAGGTCACTTTGGAGTCCATTAAGGTCACTTTTATAGACGTAAACCCTACGTCATAATGACCTTGGATACACTTCAACGTGACCTAAAAACGAATTAAGTAATCGGCCTCGGAGTGACTTCAGTAGACCTCAATGACAAACTCGATCACACGGCTCAATCTGAACTCGCTATTTGTTCCCCTAAAAAGATGCCATTTTATTCCCTTCGCCTCTCTCAATTTTCATCCACACTCAGCGACCTGACTTTAATTTTGCACGATGATGACTTTGAACAGACCTCAATGGGGCCTTAATAGCTCTCCGCATGGCCTCCATAGCCCTCCAATGTCAATCTCGATCACCGACCGTGTTTTAGACCTATTTAGGTCACTCATCAACGCCGCCTTGATAGGTCGCATTGAGGTCACTCTAAGGTCTATTAAGGTCACTTTGAAGTCCATTAAGGTCACTTTTATAGACGTAAACCCTACGTCATAATGACCTTAGTTACACTTCAACGTGACCTGAAAACGAATTCAGTAATTGGCCTCGGAGTAACTTTAGTAGACCTCAATGTCAAGCTCGATCACACGGCTCAATCTGACCTCGCTATTTATTCCCGTAAAAAGATGCCATTTTATTCCCTTCGCCTCTCTCAATTTTCATCCCCACTCAGCGACCGGATTTTAATTTTGCACCGAGGTGTCTCTGAGACCTCAATGGGGCCTCAATAGCTCTCCACATGGCCTCCATAGATCTCCAATGTTAATCTCGATCAGCGGCCGTGTTTCAGGCCTATTGAGGTCACTTTCATCAACGTAGCCTTGTCAGGTCGCATTGAGGTCACTTTCATCAACACGGCCTTTATAGGCCGCATTGAGGTCACTCTAAGGTCTATTAAGGTCGCTTTGGAGTCCATTAAGGTCACTTTTATAGACCTCAACCCTACGTCATAATGACCTTGGATACACTTCAACGTGACCTGAAAACGACTTCAGTAATCGTCCTCGGAGTGACCTCATTGGAATCAATGTCAACCATGATCCCACGGTTTAACCAATTTTCACCTACACTCGGGGACCTCATTTTCGCCGTCTATTATTCTCGTTATCCGATCGTGGGTCGAACGTGACAAAGGAGGCCTGAATTTAATGCGCTCGGGTGGTTCCATATCAAGCGACGGTCGGGCAAAAGTAAGGGGTGGCTTGGCGGGAGTTAAGGGGGTAGATGAAAAAATGAGGTCTCACCCGAAACAGCAAAAGAAGTATGACGCAGGTAGCGCTCATGCCGGCGTCCCAGGGCGACGTATCGCCGATGTTTTGCAAAACTTTTGCAATCGTGTCGAGGAAGCCCGACGAGGAGATTTTGAGGCCCAGTAGACCTTTCAATTGCGAGACGACGATTATTACCGAAGTCGCTGATGTGAATCCCACCGTGACCGGTATCGATATAAAGTCGATTAGAACGTCTGTGGATCGAAAGAAGAAACAAACAAATGAAAGAGAAACAAATAAATGAAAGAGAACATAGATAAAGAAAACTCGCTCAGCCAGACACACTTGTTTGCATTTGTTGAAAGCATTTGCGGGAACAAAATTACCAAGATGTAGACAAGCCATCACAAGCTGCACGCATCCGGAAAGAAAAGCGAGGAGGATCGCGAAGTCGGGACTTCTCCCGTGAACGTACTCGTGGGTCATAATTGCCATCAGGGCTGTCGGACCTATCGTGATGTCCTTGCAGGAACCAAAAACTACGTACACTATCGCACCCATGAACGCCGAGTACAGGCCGTACTGAGAGAGGAACAATACAAATTCGTATGTCGTTAGCTTTTTTGAGTGAGTGAATTTAGAAAAGAAATTAGGGGGTTCGGATACTGTGAAAATGATGAAGGCTCGTTCGTCGCTTGAGGCAATTCGAATTGAAGAGGAAGGTCCAATATGTGGTGCAGGAATAGCAGATTGAAGGTACACTTGTGATTAAAACGATAGAACTGCTGGTGAAACTTTAAGGCCTTGGCCACAGTAACGGGTATAAAATCATGTGCGAATTTAACAATTTTTTTTCGTATGAAAAAGTGATTCACTCATAAAATTAATTACACATCTATTTAGTATGAATATCAAGCTGGTAGAAAAAAAAATTCGATATACAAAATGGCCGATTACTAATATTTTCTTTTATCTTTTTTTTAGACGCTTCGCGGCGTGAAATTTAGCATCCACAATTTTTTACCTAGAAGAAGAAACAAAAATTCTCGTCCATCTACATTAGAATACCTAGAGAAGTACGTACGGAGTTTGAAAAATATTGTTTTATTCAAAAGTTGTAGGTATTTGAACTTAGGAAATGAATTTTCAGTAAAAAATTTCGTTAGAACTGCTCACAAAATGCTCATAAAATGAAAAGTTTTCTATTAATCAGAAATTCCGTAAGTACTTCTCTGCGAAATGCAATTAGGAACATAACTTTTAAATTTGAAGTAAATCGAGTGAAAATTGTTGAAGTTACTTGTCACGCCAATTGGAAAAAAAGCTGTTACGAGAAGTTTTGAGTGGTCGGCCATTTTGTACATCGAAAAAAATTCTAACCGCTTGATATTCATACTAAATAGATGTGTAATTAATTTTGAGTGAATCACTTTTGTATACGAAAAAAAAAATTGTTAATTTCGCACTTGATTTTATACCCGTAACTGTGGCCTAAGGCCTTAAGGGGGGATTGTCTTTTTTTTCGCAAAATTTACCGCTTTTTGGGAATTTTTTTGTGAAGAAAGTATACAACGGAAAACTTGTGAAACTTGGCATATAGTTTTATTGATCTGTTTACTACATACAAAATTTTTTTTAAACAATTTCATCAAAAAATCCGCCTCCCACCCCCCTCGACGAGCGATGGTCCTTTTTTGATGGTGTACACGATTTCTCAAAAACTATTCAACCGATTGCCTTCAAATTTGGACAGAATGCTCAGCTGACATCCTTTTATCGTTTGACGAAGCAAAAAAGCAATACGTTTAATAGTTTTTTATTTATAACAAAAAATCGATCAATTTTTTTTGAGAAATCGATACTTCAAGTTCAAAACGTCACCAAATCGTCAATTTTTTTCCCCCTTCATCGAACGATAGCTATATGTGTCTAAAGTAAAATGCTTTTTGGGTTTTTGTTGCAGGATGAACGTGAAGGCTGTAATCGTGCACACCATCAAAAAAGGACTATCGCGCGTCGAGGGGGGTGGGAGGCGGATTTTTTTATGAAATTGTTTAAAAAAATTTTTGTATGTAGTAAACAGATCAATAAAACTATATGCCAAGTTTCACAAGTTTTCCGTTGTATACGTTCTTCACAAAAAAATTCCCAAAAAGCGGTAAATTTTGCGAAAAAAAAAGACAATCCCCCCTTAAACGTGTTTTTCACGAAACTATGTTTTTCAGAATGGTGTGCACGATTTCTCGACATCTAATAAACGGATTGAATTGAAATTTGGTACACTTATTCAGTGTCATAGTAGTTTAGTTTTGACCAACGTTTTTACTCTTAACTTTTTTTTTCATGCGCTATTAACAATGATGTCATTTTTCCTCGAAAAATGAAGAAGACAAAATTCGAATAGTTTTTTTTTATGATTGAAGCACGATAACAGAAAAAAGCTTGGTTAAGTCTTAACCAATATGATCTATTTTGAGAAAAAAGATAGTTTTTTTTTGTTTCAGATCAATCGAGTGGTCAAAATCAAGTACGATCAAAGGTCCTCCACGAGATTGTTTATAACTTCTTTAATTGTTAATATTTTTATGAAATTTCGTACCCAACTTTGTTACTGTACATACAAATAAATGTCCAAGAGATTTTTTCATCATCTTACCATCATGATACATTTTTTTTTAGATAACGTTGATTTTCGGTTCGTCACAGTAGCCTGTCCGCTTAGAATTCGTACGGGTTAAAATGATAGGGCTGAAGTTTACTTGGGTTGCATCGTTGGAACGCAATGAAAATTTATATTTCCAAATTACTTTAATTTCTTGTGGCAAATTTTGCCTCTAAAAATGCCTTAATCATTTTAAAGAGATTTTTTAAGTGATCTAGAATATAAATCTGCAAAAGAACGTTTTACACAATAATAAAAAATGAGGAAATAAAGAATAACTTCTCGGAAGAGAGAATTTTCGTTGCTTCCCAACGATACTTCAACACCGTTCGAAACGTCCCAGTGTGTCAACGGAAGGTTAACCGTACAATTTTGCTCCATGACGGCAATGTAATGGAAATCACGCTAAATATTATAGAAATCATCATGGTAATCATAAGCGATGACTGCCATGATGATCCAGAGATTAATATGCTTGTTGATAATAACCGTGAAACATAAAAACAAAGATAATAATGTTTATTATAATCATGAAACATAAAATCAAAGATAATAATGTTTATTATAATCATGAACCGCAATAATAATCATGAAACATAAAAACAAAGATAATACTGTTTATTATAATCATGAACCGCAATATTATTTTTTTATCGACAATGGACGTCGTGAAGTGTCCAATGTATATCTTCTTAGATGAATATGGAAACTATTTTCATTGGGGAACAAAAAGATGCTAGTACTTTTTAATGCAGAGAGAGAGAGAGAGAGAGAGAGAGAGTGGCATACGTGACATTTTTAGGTAATTCCTTGCTCTGTTCTCAGATCGAGTAATTTAATATTACATTTTTCAATTATTATTATATTATTATATTATTATATATTATAAATAAATGTATTTATAATATACAGGGTGTCCCATTTTAATCTTACACCTGAATTTTCTCGGAAAATATTGCTCGGACGAACTATTGTGTGGAACAAAACTTCTAGGGATTGAAGGGGGACGTTTGAAAAAAAATTATTTGAGGAGCCAAAATTCAAAATGGCGGCGTTACAAAGGCTGACATGTTTTTTTCAAACGGATACATAACTTTTTTTTATTGCCAAAAAATTTGTCAGCTGAAAACTAAAAACTTTTGTTGAAAAAATTTTTTGATAACGTTCATAGTTTTCAAGTGAGAAGATCATTTTCAATTATTTCAGATGTATCCAGGCATGCAACCTCCTACGCTTTGGCTAACGCAAATGCCGGTGGTAGGGACAATTAGACTAAATGTCTCACGGCAAGCCGCTCAATATTGTATTTTCGAATGTATGACCACTTGAACAAAAGAAGAATCAAATTTTTTTGTTGAAAATTTTGGTTTTTTTTGTTTTTTTTTGTTTTCAAATTTGGACGATATTTCATGAGAAAATTTTGGAGGAAAATCGATGAAAAATAGTTTTTTTCCATTTTAATAGCGTTTGTGCCATTTTCAGGCCCAAAAACGTGTTTCTTTAAATCCTTGACGAACTTTGATCACGATGGGTAGAAAAACATACACACACACACACACACACACACACACACACACACACACACACACACACACACACACACACACACACACACACACACACACACACACACACACAAATCCTGGATATATCTGAAATAATTGAAAATGATGTTCTCACTTGAAAACTATGAACTATATCAAAAAATTTTTTCAATAAAAGTTTTTAGTTTCCAGCTGACAAATTTTTTGGCAATAAAAAAAAGTTATGTTTCCGTTTGAAAAAAACATGTCAGCCTTTGTAACGCCGCCATTTTGAATTTTGGCTCCTCAAATAAATTTTTTTCAAACGTCCCCCTTGAATCCCTAGAAGTTTTGTTCCACACAATATTTCGTCCGAGCAATATTTTTCGAGAAAATTCAGGTGTAAGATTAAAATGGGACATCCTGTATAATATGTACACACATACACGCACACACAATTCAAGTGTCAATAAGAATTTCAGTTTAGTAAAAGTCTCACGGCTTTCGAGGTCTTGGGCTTTATGTTATTAACAAAAAAATCATCTGCTTTTGGTTTTTCGCATGACATTTCTACAAATGATATGAATCGACAATCACTAAGCAACTTTTTTAAGTAATTGGTGCGATATACGTTGTACATTTTTTTACACCGCAGGCTATTAAAGTCAGATGTACGAAGTGGCTTGTATGACAATTCTGCGTAAGATCTTTTTTCATAAAGTTTCCTTAACATTTAAGGTTAAAAGAAGACTTTTTTAGATAAAACAAATAATCAAGAATATTTTTTTTAACCGGATCAAAAAAGTTATTACTTGTAGGAATGGTATACGAAAAACGATATATATATATATATATATATATTATATATTACCTGAGGTTCAAGACCTGCCAATATGGCGTACGCAAGTCCCTGTGGCATTACCGTGAGGCCAACGGTCACGCCGGCTATCGCATCGCTCACGAATTTCTCCATGTTGTATTTGGGTAGCCATTGCAGAATCGGCAATCTTTTTCTTAACAATTTTTTGCAATCGTCGCCCGAGACGAGGGGCTGTTTTCGACCCGTTGCTCCCTCCTCGCTTGTCATTGTCGCTCGCTTGTATCTGAAACGGAGTAAAACAAAAATGAAGTGCGAATTTGCATCTTGTCAGAATTTTGTCGATTGCGCGGGCGCTTCGTTCATTTTTTCGCGTTAATGAGCTTGCCAATTTATTCGTCTGACTCGGGGTCGAAATGATAAATTTACGCAGCTACGTAAAGGACAAGCCACGCGCGCGAAAGTAAATATAAAACTTTATACATTCAGCCCGAAATAACGTTCGGTATGCTCTTGAGATTGTTGTAAAAATGTTGCTGCACATTGCCAGTGGTTAATTGTAACTTTGTCCGAACTGGCAACAATTAAGAGATGCGAGCAGTTTCGTTCTGAAATTTGTGAAGCTGCGATCGAAACGAAGTTCCCAAAAACGCCGCCAGGTGGCGAGCGCCCAAGTTTCTCTCCCACCAGCTACGCGCAGCCCGCGTCTATTAATAAATGCCTCGTCAATTAGTCGGGATTGTGCAAACTGTTGCACGGAATTGTGCACTTCCTACATTATTTTACGAATAGATTGATAAAATTTGAAATCATTGAATTCAATTAATTCCATTACAATTATAATCAAACGTGATCTAACATTCTTGATATTGATTTTTATATTTCACGTTTATATTCCACCAGGGGTAGGATAAATTTAGTAAGATTTCTTCACTCGTTAGTTGCGCTGGAAAATTAATCGAGGTGATAGTTGCAACGCAACAAATTAAATAACTAATATAACAAAAATTGTAACAACTTATAAAAATTATTTTAAAAAAACATTTAACAGTAATAATAGTAACACAGTATAAAAACACTGGAATATGGGGAATGTATCAAGGGGGAAGAACCATGTACAGATGGAAGTTAAAAATAAAAAAATAAAAATCGTAACACAGTATCATTCAGAGTAGGTACTGTAAGATGGCGTTAGGAGTGGACAAAACTCCAAACTATGTTTCGAGAAGAGAAGGTGATGCCTACTATGGAATATATAATGAGGGAAAGAGCTTTAAGGTATATAAGAGAGGTGCTTAGGGTGGAGGAGTCAAGATGGTCAAAATCCTGCCTATTTGAGAAAATCAGAGCCATTACAAACGGAATCCGGTCTAACGGGGGTAAAAATTCAAAGAAAGTTGTAACAAATATGGGAATAGAAGAGATAATAACAATGATAAGGAAAGAATAGACGAAAGGATAAAAGAAGGATTAGAAAACTTAAAAAAGGAAATTTTAAGAAAGGAACTGAAAAAAATAAGAAAATCAACGCATAATGAAAAATATAAATATATTGTGGAAAACGAAAAAAGGCCATGGAAATACTGGTCGGAAGAGGACGTAAAAGGGGAGGTATAAGGAAATGTGGGCGAGATTAAGATACGAATATAGTAAGGGCGCCCAAGTTGGGGGAAAAGGATTGGAGGTGAAGGATTTGTAAAGAAGAGAATGAGATGCTGGAGCACCTGTTAGTATGTGAAAAAGGCTGGGCGTTAGTAACGAAGAAAGCAAGAAAGAAAGCAGAGAAGTGGGTGCAAGGTATGGATAATTTGGCGATAAAGGCAGTAATATAAATATGTTAGCTGGGAAGATACAAAAAGGGATGTGCGAGTATATTTTAGGGAAATAGAGGAAGTGTACAGGATGATGCGCAAGGAGGAAGGAGGGAGGGGAAAGAGATGAAGGGAACCACTAAACTAATGCAAGAAAAAGAGAGAGATGTTAGACAGTGACAAGGGAAAGAATATGCAGCGTGGAAAATAAGTTAAGGGGCTATACCAGTGTGACACTTTCAAAAAATCGATTTCTTTTTGCCTTTTTCGATAGTTTATACTTTCAAGAATATGAGATGAGATTTTCATACTTTCAAGAATATGAAATGAGATTTTTCAAATTTGCTGACATTGTAACTCAAAGACTAATTATCCGATTGACTTGAAATTTGAACTAAGTACTCTTGAATATATTTACTCTACAATGACGTAGGATATTTTTGATTGGATGAAAATTGACGATTTGACATTGAAAAAAAACGACCTTTTTATAGGCAAGAAAACAGACTTTTTTCCATAACTACGCCATTTTGTTAGATTATGATATATTTCGAAAATCCTACGTCATTGTACAGGAAATACCTTTCAATTTAACGACATTTTTTCCTCTTTCGGTTTCAGCTACTCAATCGGCCGGAATCATGTCAGAAGTGGAGGAACTTTTTTTTGGCGCCTCCGAAGGCAGGGCATAAGTCGCTTGGATCTCAATATTTTTTTATGAAAAAATTATGTAATATAGGTCAAATATAGCCAAATATATTCTTAATTTTCCGAAACATTTAGTTGAGTATGCTTCTTCCAAAAAATTCGCGAAAATCACCAAAATTTGCAGCGTTCACACTGGTATAGCCCCTTAAGGTGGATGTAAGAGAAGAAATAGCATTTTGTAAAATACTTGTTAAAAAACTTGTGCAAATAGCACTCGAGTCGATTGATTGAACAATAACTAGGAAAATAATAACAATAACTATAAAAATAATCATAATAAATATCAATAATAACACTAATTATTAAAACAATCACAATAAATATCAATAATTGAGAAAATAATAATAAATAATAATAATAATGAAAATATTAATAAATAATAAGCGCTTCTTCAAATGTGACGGACCAAACTACTGCGAAATGTCAAACTTCGTAGCAACCGTCGAAGATTGTCTTACGGACTGTGAAATCGAACTGAAAACCAACCAACTCGGGTCCTTTACTTTATATACGTTCAATTACTGGAAATCTCGTCCAGCGATTTCAGCGAGAAAAAGTTTCTTCAGCCTTCGCGGTTCGCTTTTTTCCTCTCTATCGATGACTTTTATCCTTCGATAGTGAAAAACACGTGGATAGCAGCCGTAAAATGTTGACGCGTAAATACAGCGGCAAAGCGTGTGCTTCGAGAACGTTTACCTTCATTTCGCTGTTCGCCAGCTTTCTACACTTTTTGAGCCCAAGGCAGAAAAAAATATCATTTCGAGCTCTTGAGATTCGAGAGATTGGAAAAAAGAGCTCGGTCATTCCTAATGAAAACAAGTAGACAATTAATCGATTAATAATCAGTTTTCGTATTTTCATTCACGAATCTTTCCCTCCATTTTCAGACAGCAACGTTGGCGAAAATTTATCTTCCCCTTGAGATAACTGAGTATCTGATAACCGCATCCCGTTGGCCCAGACTTACCCAAACAAAAACAAGTGAATTCATTGTGTGTATTCTCCGCAGTGGTAATTAAGGCGGGATATACATTTACAACGATCAGAAAATCGATTTCTTTTTTTTCTTTCCTTAGGGAGTTTCGGTACAAAAGTCAAAATGTTAAGAAATTGATAAAATTTGGTAATAATGTTCTTCAACATTAAGTGCGAAAACACAATTTTTTTCAAAATTTTCTTCTACTTAGTTATCGAGTAATTAAGCATTAAAGCAGATTTCTTATGCCCGCAGTGTATATATATATATGGAAACGCTATGCTTATACACGTGAACTTTAGTGTTAACTTACTCGATAACGGTGCAGAAGAAAAATCTGAAAAAATTTGTATTGTCAAATTTGGCACTAAAGAATATGTTCACCAAATTTTAAAAAATTCTGACATTTTTGAAATTTTTTATGTTTTTAACATGGTTTAGCATGGCAACATTTTATCGCCCCTACCGAAACTCCTTAAGGCCTTTCGGCCACGCTAGAGGCCGAAAAATAGGCTTTTTGGGGATTTTTTTTTTCCGAAAAACTACAAAATAAATCGAGATTACAAAAAAGGGTAATTATCATACATATCAGTGATTGTATACAATAATTTTTTTGAAGCGATTAATTTCAAAATGGCGGCGGTGCAGCGTTTATCTCAAAACTGCATTTTTTAAGTTGGCCGGAAACACAACTCAGACAATTTTCAACCGATTCACTTGAAATGTTGAATATATCTTGAAAAATACATTGTCTATGGAAGTACGTAGGATTTTTTTTTTATATTGCATAGTTCATTTGTTATTAACGATTTTTTAGGCAAATTTTTGGGAAGTGAAAAATTTGCCTAAAAATCGTCAGATAATTGTTAATAACAAATGAAGTATGCGATATAAAAAAAATCGTACGTACTTCCATAGACAATGTATTTTTCAAGATATATTCAACATTTCAAGTGAATCGGATTAAATTAGAAAATGCAGTTTTGAGATAAACGCTGCACAGCGGCCATTTTGAAATTAATCGCTTCAAAAAAATTATTGTATACAGTCACTGATATGTATGATAAACACCCTTTTTTGTAATCTAAATTTATTATGTAGTTTTTCTGGAGAAAAAAAATCTCCAAAAAGCCTATTTTTTCGGCCTCTAGAGTGGCCTAACCCCTTAAACGATAGAACTATATATGTCGAATATTTTCATAAAGTTTCAAAGCGAAATTCGGAAAACTTCAAACTCGGATTCGGTGCGGGCGTGAGCTTCAAAAAGGTTTTTCTCAAAACTGCATTATCGAAATTGGCGTACAGGATTACTCAAAAACTATTGAGCCGATTGAGTTGAAACTTGGTAGAAATATTGACAATATTGGTACCCTATACTTGACGAGAATTTTTTTGGCAAAAATTAAAGAAAAAAAAACTTTTTTCATCTACATTTTATGGAAATGTTGATTTTTATTCTAAATGCGGGCCATTTTCTTAAATTTGCATTTTCTTTATTTTAATTACCGTCACATAGAAACTATACATGTTCTAACTGGAAAAATGTTTGAACTTTTTTGCAAATCAAAGTCTACGGGAAGCTAGACTGCACGCCGATTCGCAACTCCCGCAGCGACCTTGCTGTAACACTGTGCCACAGCTTCGTCATTTTGATGATGAATTAATTAAAAAAAATGTTTTGTATACTTAAATATACCCCAATCATGATAAATGTACAATAAATATTTCTTAGTTAAAAAGTTCCCTCAATATGGCTTATTTTTTTCTTCTCTAAATGTATATCCCGCCTTAATTGTTTTATCTGACCGTTTGGGACTTTCTTTTTGGCAAAGACTTCGGTACCTTTCTGAAACACTTGTATCTTTTTCAACATATTTGCTTGATCATTGATGCAAAATCGTATAACGTTTCGTTGAAAAAGAAAAATAGAATGAAAGAAATATCGATTCGTCGTCGAAATGTTGTCAAATGTACAAGAATATCTGAGACCTCGTCTGGACGTGTGAGATGCTGTTCTTGTTGCACGTACGCGTGGGATGGATTAAGGACGGTCGAGCCTTTCACCGAGAAATATTAAAGGATACTGGCTTTTACTTTACACGTAGATACTGTCCAATAAAGGTTCAACCTCAAAGTTTCACCAAGTCCCACTACAACATTTGCAAAAATAAGTAAATATCAAAATCTC
Source organism: Ophion obscuratus (assembly GCA_964007375.1). Taxonomy (NCBI): domain Eukaryota; kingdom Metazoa; phylum Arthropoda; class Insecta; order Hymenoptera; family Ichneumonidae; genus Ophion; species Ophion obscuratus. The sequence continues at coordinate 14,870,164 of OZ023315.1, read as the reverse complement.
GACAATTTGACACAATTTTTTATATGAATAATCGCCAGTTGAGCTGGAATTTTCTTGACAATGCGCACGGTTAAGGGGTAATATCTGTTTGAAGCGTAAAAAAGTGAATTCTCTGGATTATTTTTTTACGAAACTAAAGCTAATAAAAAAATAGTTTTAGCCGTTTATTCATTATATATTGAGGTTAACAAAAATATTTTCTTTTTTAATTTTGAAAACAAAACGGCGCTGTACAGCACTTCGGACCAAGATCATTTTTTTTCAAGGTACCAATACGCCTCTGGATTTCAGTAAAAATTATCACCTTCGATCGGTATCTGGAAGGTGATAATTTTTTTTTTTTTCATTGTCAACATGAGTTTTGTCGCAAAAGTACACAGCGATGTTAAAAAAGGACAAAGTTCCGAAAAGGACATACCTCCGATTAATTTGGAATTTTGTATACCCATGTATTTCTACGCGCTGATCACGAATATGATAGTAAAAATACCCGAAAATTTGATTTTCGAGGTCAAAACTCACAAAAACTAATTTTTTAAAAGTTTTTCTATTTTATTGTAATAAATATTGATCTTGGAGGAAAATGTTTCCTTCAAAAGTTGAAGCCTATAAAAAGATTTATCTTTTATGTTCTATGCAAGTTTTGTCTAAAACCAATCTGTTTCGAGAAAAATGGGATAATGTTCCGAAAAGTACATCTTCCTAAACTCCATTAGTTTCAATATTATTTACTTACGCACTTTACCGCGGGAAGGTTGGATTTTGTTTGCGTTTGTTTGCTGTGTGCTGTTTGGGTGTTGAAATGGAGTTTAGCAAAATATACTTAATTGTGCATTATCCCATTTTTCTCGAAACAGAATGGTTTCACATAAAAACTGTATATAATATAAAAGATCAATCTTTTTATAGGTTACAACTTTTGAGAGAAACATTTTTCTCTAAGATCAACATCTATTAAAATAAAGTAGAAAAACGTTTTTTTAAATCGGTTTTTATCAGTTTTGACCTTGAAAATCAAATTTGCGGCTATTTTCAGTATCATATTCGTAACCCGCGGATAAAAATGCACGAGAACACGAAATTCCAAATTAATCGAAGGTATGACCTTTCCGGAACACCCTCAAAAGTATTGATTTTTGCGAATTTGACATTAGTTTGAAAAAAAAAAAAACGAATTTTCGCCGAAAAAATCGATCGTAATTTATTTACCAAAACCGTTATTGCTAATTAACAATAAAAATCGTGTGTACTTCGGTGGACAATCTATCTGAGAAGCTGCGGTTATAATTTCAAGTCAATATGACAAAAATTGTTTGAGCTCTACTGCGTGCCAATTGCAAAAACAGAATTTCAAGAAAAACCCGATTGAAATTTGGTAAATTTGCTTCTTCTATGCGTTACATAATTAGTCTTCCTTCCCTTCTTGTTCATATACACTTTATCACTCATTTTTTAAAATCACATCACCAATAAAAATAAACAGAAAAGCGTTTACGAATAGCGAATGGACAAACAGTGGCGCGTGCTCTCAATGAGAAGCCAAATTTATCATTTCGGAGCTATCAGAGGTGTTTCGAAATTCGGCTTTTCCAAGTGTTTAAGAAAAAATTTCATCAAGAAATGTCAATGAATGTTATTCTTGAGACGTTTATACGTCATTTGAGCGAATAAGAAAAATTTAAACAAAAATTTCACAGAGATATTATTCCTTAAGGGGTGTTCTTACTTTGTTAGATGCAAAAAAGGCTATTTCCATGCATTTTTTTTATAGGTTAATATTACAGATATATATAAATGTTGTTACACGTAATAAATACACTTTCGAAATACATTTCTAAAAAAATATTTATTTAAGTCACTATTTATAGACGAAAATGGTAGTTAAAAAAACGTCCTGGAAAAATTGTAGGTCTGCGCTGTTGATGAAATCTCGGCGATGGATCATGCGAAACAAAAAATCAAACGGTTTTAGATTCAGTATGTTAATGGCTATAGCGCATATCATACGATTTTTTATATGTGCAAAAATAACAAAATGGCGGACATTTTTCGAGAAAAAAAACGTTTTTTTTCACCGTTTTTGGCTAAAAGAAATAGTAAATATCAAAATTTACAAAAATCTTCAATATACGCTATGGCTATAGTTGTAAAGAATTTATGGTTAAAATTCCATAAGGGTCAGTAGTTTCGAAGATTTTATCAACAAGCCGTCGAAAAACGTTGTTTTGAGAAAAACGCGTTCAAAGTTTGTTTAGGTTACATTTAAACAAAAAATAACAAAATTACAAAATATCAAAAATAACAAAAAGCAAAATAACAAAAATAACAAATACATTTAAACAAAATTTATTATGCATTTCGAAAGTGTATTTATTAAGTGTAAAAACTTTTATATCGATATCTATAAACAAAATTCATGAAAATAGCCTTTTTTAGCGTTTAAAGTGAGAATACGCCTTAAGGGGTAAGGCCACTGTAAATTTTTTGAAAAATCGATTTTTTTTTATTGGCTTAAAAAATAGTTTAAACCCTCTAGAATAAGAAAAAAAAGGTCCTGTGTAACTTCTTTTTTTAATTTTTTCCAATAAAAAACTATTCGCAAAACTTTAAACGCGTTTTTCTCGAAACATGGTTTTTCAAAATGGCACGCAGCATAACTCGAACAATTTTCATTTTTTTTACTTGAAATTTTAACCAGATGTGAACATTTACATTATCTTGAGAATGTCGATCGGAATTTTCAAGAACTTTATTTATTGATTTTTTATTAACAAAAAACTTGCCGTTTTTTTCGTCAAAAATCAATTTTTTTTTCAAACGCACGCCAAATCCACAAAAATTGATACTTTTTAAAATCCGATCGACATTCTCTAGCTATAACCCTCTAGATTAATGGTTTTTTTTTTGTTCTAGATTCAAAAGTGCACCAGTGGTGCTGCGTGCCGCGGAGCCCTGGAAGCAAAACATGTCCCGGGAAGATAGCTGTGGAACCGCCATTTTGTTTTTTTTTACTGTAAAAAAATTTTATAATAAAGTTTAATGTATGCCCGATAACACCATAAAAAGTTTTTTTTCAAATACCTTCAATTTCGGGAGCAAAAAATTAGTGAAAAAACCTTTTTTTTTGGGCCGTTACAGTGGCCTTATCCCTTAACGGGTTAGGCCACAGTAACGGGTATAAATTCATGTGCGAATTTAACCATTTTTTTCGTATGAGAAAGTGATTCACTCATAAAATCAATTACACATCTACTTAGTATAAATATCAAGTTATTAGAATATATATATATATATATATATATATATATATATATTTTCGATGTACAAAATGGCCGACTAATCGAAACTTCTCGAAACAGCTTTTTTCCAATTGGCGTGACAAATAACTTCAACATTTTTCACTCGATTTACTTCAAATTTAAACGTTATGCTCCTAATTGCATTTCGCAGAGAAGTACGTACGGAATTCCTGATAAATCGAAAACTTTTCATTTTTTGAGCAGTTTATGAGCAGTTATGACGAAATTTTTCACTGAAAATTCATTTCTTCAGATCAAATATCTACGACTTTTGAATAAAACAATATTTCTTAAATTCCGTACGTACTTCTCTAGGTATTCTAATGTAGATTGACGAGAATTTTTGTTTTTTGTTCTAGGTAAAAAATTGTGGATGTTAAATGTCACGCCGCGGAGCGCCTAAAAAAAAGATAACAAAAGAAAATATTAGTAGTCAGCCATTTTGTACATCGAAAAAAAAATATATTTATATATTTTCTAGCAGCTTGATATTCATTCTCAATAGATGTGTAATTAATTTGCGAGTGAATCACTTTTTCATACGAAAAAAATTGTTACCTTTGCACATGATTTTATACCCGTTACTGTGGCCTAACCCCTTAATACGATCGCGATTTTCCATTAAAAGTGCCCCAAGTTGACTATATTTGAATTTGTTTTTTTTTTCTCGAAAACGATGTGCGTAATTTATAGAAATTTTAAAGTTTGACGTTTGTTGGACGAAGCCACGAGTGAAAAAAATCAGTATCCTCCCACGTCGATCGGTGACATGCCCTTTTCAATTTTAGGTTCGAAATTCCATTTGCTTTTCAAGGTAACAGAGAGAAAAACGGCGTGACGAATCGCGAATTTTTTTTTTATCTCTTTCTTTCCTTTATCATCGCAAATAGCCTTCGATTGTCTCTAATAACTGCTGAGTTCGAGCTCGCGTAACGCGCGTACTAAAATTCACGGTTACTGGCCATTCGTGTATCGCGTTAGTGCACAATCGTCGATGTATTCGTCGCTAAAGTGGGAAAAGCGTTTGCCCGTTCGTTTTTTACACGTTCGTCGTTTTCTTTAATGATCACTTTGCGAACGAACCCAAGCAAATTGCTCGTCCCTGTATATCGTGAATAGTTACAGCGTTTTTAACTGACGCGAATTGGAAAAATAAACTTTCGGCAATTTTTTTCGGAAATGCCGGTCTTCGGAACGGAATACTCGGATTTTTCAATGATAATTCACGAATTTAATAATAACGCAGTTGATAAACACGACGATGATTCTTGCATTCCACGAGTTCGCCGGTTTGCGCAAAAGTAGGTTCGAACGCGCTACTTTCTCCCTTCGGCTATATTATTTATATCCTTCGATGTATTCCCCGCATCGAGCACTCGAGTCACAAATCCGCAGTAGGCCAAATTTTGTTCAATTTTTTTTGTTCCAATGCAAATAAGTTGAAATATTGATTGGAAAATAAATTGAAAAACGAATAAAAGAAATTAATGAGAATATAAATTAAAGTATAAATTAAAAGATTAACAAAAAAATCAAGTACATTTCAAAACTAATTTTTAAAAATAATAAAAAAAATTAATAAAAATATAAATTAAATAAAAATAAAAAGAAAAAAAATTAGCCAAAGAATAAAAAATGAACATTAAAATATAAATTAATTTTTTTTTAATCAATCACATTACAATAAACTGCAAATACGAATTACAACAAGCATTGCAAAATGACAACAAAAATAAAGATCAATAAAGACATAAATCCTGAAGTCTCGCGATTCAGTTAACCGAAAATAAGAACTCTTTTGCTGTTCAAAGTTTTTAAAAAATTCCCGCGCTTTCCGAGACCGCGAGCACCTAACGAAAGAAACGTCAAATCCGACTACGAAATGTCAAACGCGATAAAAGTATTCACTTACGCCACGCAATGGAAAATCAAATTCCGCGTGATGATTCGCTCAACGTGTTTAACAATTTCGGCAGCGTTGTTATTTTTTCCTCGCGATTAATTAGTCACAAAACCAAACAAGAAGTCGCGTCGTGTGCGTTCGAATATTTTCACTCTATACGCAACGCGTTCTCGAGGTGCACGTGTGCTCTGTTTTACGGGCGCGCATAGCGCCCTAGACAAGGTGGCGTAAATAAGAGAAGTAAAAAGAGAGATTGGCTTACCGCGTCGACGGATGTATCGAGTGCCGCTGACGTCACAGCATTGCTCCTTCAATTGCGAAGGGGTAAAAACAATACATAGTCGCACGATGCGGATGAATATTCAGCGCATACGGAAAGCAAAGAATCCTTGACGGGGAAGGACCGTACGTGCGACAGAAACCGCCGGTCGGTCAAGCCAACCACCGTTGACTGACGACCGATGTGTGTACCAATACAATATCACTACGGGCACACGCTCCTCGCGTCCCTGCCGCATTGCAACTCGCCTGCCCGCCATGGATGTGATGGTGGCTCTGCTGTATGGTCACCGGAGCTACTCCCCCCCCCCTTCCATTCTGCCGAGTATTTTCGAACGACACCACGCGGCGTCGCGTGGCTCGCGCGCCGTTTTCCACTCGGCGGTGTTTTCGATACGTGTGCGGCAATTGTACGATTGCGAGGAATTTCAAGTTCATTAGTGACCAAGGGCATAGCTATGGAGAGCGTTTCATCGAGGAACGTTAGATAGTCATTTCGTTTTTTAATATAGATATGTCCAATGAAAGTTTGAGGAGGTTGGAGCGGTACATCTTTATCTATATTAGGGTAAAAAACGTCTCCCTCGTATTTCATGACGCCCGCCATTTTGAAAATCAATGATCTAGACTACTGAGTTGTTACGTTTTTTAAAGTTGTTTTCATCAATTAACACCAGAGGCAAAAAATAGTTTAATGTATGTAATTTTACGTGCGGTTGGGCAAGACGTTCACACTACGGGTGATGTAATTGTTTTTTGCTATTTAGCACGAAGATAAACCATTGCTAACTGCGGATTAACGCAGAGAAATCGTAAACGCAGACAATTTGTAAACATTTGGAAAATAGAAAAACCCATCTTGCCGATCGTAAATCATATACATTTGATATTGAACCATCAAGGTTTGATAAAAGATGACGAATCTTGGTTGGCGAATGTAGAGCATTACTGCCAACCTCAATGTCCGCGAAGTTGCCGTATTTCGGCAACGCGTAATATTAATTAACGGTAATAATAAATAATCTCGTGACATAGATACCGATAGGCATTATTATAAATTACTCAGAATTTCATTCTGAGTTGTATAAAACATTCACTGACGCAGTTTTTTGATAATCATCGTCGACAATGTTGTACTTTTTCAAGTTCGTAGTAACACAAAAGTTTTTCTTACTCACGTAATAAAAATATAAAAATGCATAATTTGGCTTTTTGATAATATGTTTTATGAAAAATTAACTTATTAATTTTAAATATTAAAAAAATTAGATTATCTGCAGAATAAATCTATACCTTGTACCCATTTTTTGAGGTTTATTGAAAGAAATTCCTCAACTGTCATTTGACTCAACTGGACCGCTCCAAACTCCATAAGGGCATGTACAACGTCAACATAACCTCCCAAATTTTCTAACCCAATTTTCTCACAGATGGTTAATTTTTTTAGGAAAAACAAATCATTAGACTCTGGAGAATTCCCTGACGCAGAGCTTGATGATTTTCTTTTGCCTTAAATATTATACATCTCTGAGAAATCTCGGTTCGAAAATTTCAGCTATCTCTCTCGCACTCATATGTCACGTGGTACATCTTCTACTTCACCTTAACGATGAAGTTTTCGTAAACTCTGATACACATCGCATTTTCGGGAGAGATATTCAAATCTATGCAGTTCGACACAGCTCCTTAAGGGGTTAGGCTACGGTATAATTTCAAAACTGTCGTTCGTCGCTTGGGGGGTGCTCAAATTAAGGGGTAAGGCCACTGTACATTTTTTGAAAAATCGATTTTTTTTATTGGCTTAAAAAATAGTTTAAACCCTCTAGAATAAGAAAAAAAAGGTCCTGTTAACTTCTTTTTTAAATTTTTTCCAATAAAAAACTATTCGCAAAACTTTAAACGCGTTTTTCTCGAAACATGGTTTTTCAAAATGGCACGCAGCATAACTCGAACAATTTTCATTTTTTTTACTTGAAATTTTAACCAGATGTGAACATTTACATTATCTTGAGAATGTCGATCGGAATTTTCAAGAACTTTATTTATTGATTTTTTATTAACAAAAAACTTGCCGTTTTTTTCGTCAAAAATCAATTTTTTTTTTCAAACGCACGCCAAATCCACAAAAATTGATACTTTTTAAAATCCGATCGACATTCTCTAGCTATAGCCCTCTAGATTAATGGTTTTTTTTTTGTTCTAGATTCAAAAGTGCACCAGTGGTGCTGCGTGCCGCGGAGCCCTGGAAGCAAAACATGTCCCGGGAAGATAGCTGTGGAACCGCCATTTTGTTTTTTTTTTACTGTAAAAAAATTTTATAATAAAGTTTAATGTATGCCCGATAACACCATTAAAAGTTTTTTTTCAAATACCTTCAATTTCGGGAGCAAAAAATTAGTGAAAAAACCTTTTTTTTTTGGGCCGTTACAGTGGCCTTACTCCTTAAAGAGGGAGGCCCACATATGGTGCAGGAATCGCAGATTGAAGCTAAACTTATGATTACATGGATAAAACTGCTAGTTAAACTTTGAACGCGTTTTTCTCGAAAATATGTTTTTCAAAACGGTGTACACGATTTCTCGACATCTAATGAACTGATTGACTTGAAATTCCGTACACTTATTCAGTGTAATGGTAGTTTAGTCGTGACCGACGTTTTTATTTTTAACATTTCTTTTTCATTTGTTATTAACTATAATATCATTTTCCTCGAAGGGACGAAAAAAAAATTCAAATTCTTTGTTTGCTTGAAACACGATATAAAAAGCTTGGTCCCCTCTTAGCCAGCGTTGTCTATTTTAAGAAAAAAAAAAACTTTTTTGATTTAGATCAGTCGGGTGGCCCAAATCAAGTGCCCCCCACGTTCAAAGGGCCTTCGAGCCCTTGCGAGCGAGATTGTTTATACCCTATTTAATTATTAATACTTTTTAATGAAATTTGGCACGCAACTTTGTTAATGTACATATGAATAAATGTCCAAACGATTTTTCAATAATCGTACTCATTCTATCTAATAGTCTTACTTATTCTATTTTTTTTTAAAATAAACCCGTTTTTCGTGTCGCCACAGTAACCTAACCCCTTAAGGGCTTCCATCCAGTAGGAATTTTTGAAAATATCGGTTTTTGGTTTTCCGCGGATTCTCAAAATATAACGTTTCAAACTTACTTACTTTATCCATATAGATGATAAAAATTCGCAAAAAAGTGTTTTTTTTCACGCTGAAACCCCTACCCTCCCCTTAAGGAGAAACAGCGTCAGACATTGTAGAATTGAGCAACGCGGGGCTTGAAGATTTTCTTTTCCCGCAAGTATTGTTCATCGCTGAGAAATCTTATCGAAAATTCCAGTTTATATCGCACCCATGCAAACAGCTTCCGCTTCGCATTAAGAGTCGCGAATTGAGCCGGAATTTGAATTTCAATGGACACGGTCAAAAGACCGTGAACGTATCAGCGAGAGATTTCAACTGCGGCTAAATTCACGATTTTTCATCCGAACAATTTAGATTTTAACGCGTAATTTCTTTTCTTTTTTCAAAAACGATGTAGCAAACATTGTTGGAACTTCAAAGTTGAACATTTATCGGACGTATCTACATCGAAACAAGAAGCCAGTTCCATGTTTGTTTGTCAGAGGTCCCCCCGCGCAACACAATTCGACTCCACAAGAAGGAGATATCACAAATCGCTCGAAAATCATGTTTACAGTCCCGTAAAGAAAACGTTGTATCCAAAGTTGCAAGGGAATTATAAACATTGCTCGACTCAACGCCGAACGTCCGACCGTGCGCGCAGTGGCTCCAGAGTTGCCAGACGTGTAGTGAGCGAAACCGCCGCCAGACGCCGCTTGTGTAGCCCGAAAACCGCGGGACTTTACGAAGCCCAAATGGCGCGGTAAAAGCTCGCATATAGCCCAAATTCGTGGTTTTGGTAGGTCATGAAGGAAAAGGACCGATATAAGTTAGAAATTGAATTATTTCTTTAATTACTTTAAAATCAAACATAATCAAATATCTGTATTTTGTAGCAGGCTAAAACAATCACATAAATAAACAAACAGTTGCAATCACAGTCTCATATATGATATATGAATAAGAATATTAAAGTAAATATCTTTACGTTCTCTAGAAATCTAAATCAACTATGTCCATCAGAGAAACATAAAATTCGTTTAGAAGGTCCTCTGCATTAGAAATTTGAATCTCTGGTACATCAATATTCTTTGGCACATTCTCTTGGGCAGGAACTCAGCTTCCCTTGTCGCCTGAGAAGAGGGCGCGGGGGTATATGAGTATATCGGGCTGAAGGAAAATGCTTTTTTATGTTGGTCGTTCGTTATGTATTTTTATTTTATGATACATAATTAATAAACCGTTTTTCTTTTTTAAATTTGAAGTTTACTTTTCCTCCAATTCATAATCATAAATTTAAAATTCGTGTTGTCTGTGACCATCGATTCAAGCGGGACAATAATAGGCTTTTTGTGTGTATGAGGCAATTTCATACAAACTTTAAATCGCACCATGGGAATCACATAACAATGACTCGATGGCTGTACGATTGTATATTTTTATTTAAGATTTTAATTAATATGTATTCACTACGTTCAATTATTTATAGGTATAAAATCTATTACTCTAAAACCCATAATGAAAGTTACCTCTATAAAATAGTTGTTAACGATTGCGTTATCGACTTGGGTGCTCCTCTATTCTTTTATTTTGGCGCACACATACATATAGTGTGTAAAAAAGAACACGATTTTTGTATAATCGATTTCGTATAATCGGAAGTGACGAAATATGTGTATATTTCCTCACTTCCTGTAAAAATGTGCGAATGGTTTTGTTTGAAGCGAACAATGCAAGGCGCGTCTTGTAGTTACATGGTCTAAGAGCCCAAAGAAAGCCATTTTATTTTCGCATATAGCCCAAATCGCGCTTTAGCGCGTTTTAAAAATTTCGGCCGCGAAATGGCTACCCAAGCAGCCCAAATCGCGGTTCATAGCCCAATCTGGCAACTCTGAGTGGCTCTAACACCGCGCGCTTTCGTTTACGCGCGCGCTCGTCAGATGGCAGGAGCGGCGCATGCGCGGAGCTTTCCAAAGATACCGGTCATTTAACGTACTCTTTCTAAGCGCGATAACCCAAACAAATCGCAAAAACAATTCTATGCGACGTGCCCCGTTGAAACAAAGAAGGAAAAATAAGAAAAAAAACGAAAACATTAGAGATAACGGATGAGTCTTTAGTCGATCTTTCGTCGCTTCACATCGTCATTCCGGTACGTATCGAGAGGCGACACTGATTTTTCGACGTTATCGCGCGAAAGCTATTGTAGCACAGAAACGTAGAACGTTGCGAACGCCCCGTTTCCCCTACGGTTTGTTTGCATGAGACTTGTTTTGTTTTGTTCTTTTTTTTCCTTTCTTTTTTCTCCTCGAAAATGAAAAAGTCGCGCAATCTCCGAAACAAAAGGACGAGGAATTCAGCAGTAGTGTCAGATTCTCGCGTTGATCGCGAAGCCGAACGTTCCTTTGTCCTCTCCCTTCTTCTGACGCCCACGATTATTACGACGTTGCGGAAAATCCTACGCGCTATCACGTCATACTCGTTCGACAAAATTTTCTCGTTTTCACGCATTTTTTCGATTCTTTGCGCCTTAGGAAGAGAGAGAATGGTTTTGATAAGGGGTAAGGAAGCTATCTGCGACGAAGGCCTTGCCGCGCAGCGTGCCGTAGACAATATGCATAAAATGCAATGGCTCAAACACCAGAACAATCCGTACGTTCCGGCGCATCGTCGCTCCTTCCATTTTCTCCATTTTAACGTACTTTTCGTCGGTCTAGTTTCAGCCACGCAAACTTCCACGCGTTACGATCCTACCGCAATTTTTTCAAGGCCTCTCTTTTCTTTTTTCAGAGAACGGCGCGACAGCAAGGACGACGATATGTCCAACGTGCGCAACGGCAACAAGCTGGGCAGGAAGCCCAGAGGGAAGAATACCAAACCCGTGAACAGTCAGAAAAATCACGGCAGACACTCCTTGCCGGCGCAGCAGGCTAGTAACGTCTGGGAAGACGGTAACAGGACAGCTGCGGACCTCTTTGCCGGCATGCAGCCAGCGACGCACTTGCCCCAAGAGATTCCAGAAGAGATGGACGAGGATATGAGGCGAGCCATTGCAGAAAGCATCAAATCGATGGAAGAAAGTATGACCATCACCGAGGCCAATAAGGACGCTGAGGAAGCCGATGGAAGTACGGACGACATGGATTACTGGTAAGATCGCAATCCTTCCGACTTCCTAACCCAACGAACCTCAATAACGAGCTTCTTATTCGCTGCAGTCTTGTAATGGATTTTTCTTCTACCGAACTTCAGTGAAATTTATGGCGGATCGCTCGCTTACCGAGGGGCGAAGATCCCAATTTTTTCAACGAACAGTTCCGAGCATTGAGTCGTCGAAGGTTTCTACTTTGTTGGTCTGAAAACGTTCGATTTTACACCAAATTTTCACGCGCCAAATATGAGACATGGAATGTGGAAGTTTTGTATGTTTGCTGAGCGGTCTTTATTGAACATGATAATATTTTTTGAAGTTTGACAAAACATGGCACTGGGAGTGCGAGAAGAATGTTGGTGCACCTGGGATAATATTCTTCGTTTGTGGAAGAATGGGTGACCCGAGGCACAAAAATCAAGCGTATTTTTACTTTTCACAATATTGTGTATGAGTCGAACTAGAATCAAGAAGAAAAATTGAAAAATAAGAAGTAGTGCGCGGTCGCAGGGGAAGTTTACTTTTGCCAATAAATTATGCAGTTTTTTGTTCATAAAATATAAACGTTTAAATATTTTCGGATAATTCTGGTTCAACTAATGAAGACGTTTGTTGTACACGAGCCTGCCAAATTTCGTAACGATTGGCCATCTGGACCGCGTAGGGGCACTTCCGCAAACCTGGAAAACGTAGTTCCGAGGAAAACGCATTTAAACTTAAACTGAAATTTATGCTTCAATAAAATGAAAAGTTTCATTCTTACAGCTAATCCGCTATGCCAGGATCATCGAGTACACCTTCCTCCAAAAAGTCAGCCGATACAGCAAAAACAAAAATCGTTTCTTTGCCCATCAAAGTAAAAACCTGCCTTAAGGCGGGATATACATTGAGAAGGGAAAAAATTGAGCAATTTTGAGGGATTTTTTAAACTAGGAAGTAATTATTCTAAATTTATCAAACTGGGTATATTTTAATAGACTATTTAAGTACACAAAACAATTTTTTTAAACTCATTTATCATCAAAATGCCGTAGCTGTGGCAGAGTGTTACACCAAGGTTGCCGCGGGAGTTGTGAGTCGGTGTGCAATCTAGTTTCCCGTAGACATTTCAGTGTTTCTTTCCAGAAACTTTTCAGAAACATGTAAAGTTTCTATTTGACAGTAATTAAAATGAAGTAAATGTAAATTTAAAAGAATGGCACGCATTTACAAAACAAAAATCAACATTTCACGCAAACTTTCTGTAAAATTTGGATTAAAAAAGTGGAATTTTTGTAATTTTCGAAAACATTTTTCGTCAAGTAGAAGGTGGCAATATTATTAACATTTCCACCAAGTTTAAACTCAGTTAGAAAATGCAGTTTTGAGAAAAACATATATAGTTATATCGTTTAAAGAAAAAAAAATGACATTGATTTTCTTATCGTTATATACAGTTGCATGTAAAAGTGTCCGGCCAAAGATAATTTTATGATGGATTAATGTTTAAAGGATGCAAAATGGAAACACAAACGTATCGTCGTGAAATTCTTTTATTATGCAATCGAAACGTGTGCTTGAAAAATTATATATAACTGTTCATAATTATTTATAACCAAAATAACAATTTTCGCTTTTTCATAACTATCCGGCTAAGTAGGAATTACGCACTATACAAAGAAAAAAAATAGTAACTCAAGAAAACAAATTGAAAACGGTAATGAATGTAAGCTTTTCATCAATACTTGGTATCCATGTCCTTCGAAGCTATCACGACAGCACATCGGTGAGCGCATGATGTTGAAGTTTGCATCGTTGGAATGCAACGAAAACGCTTATTTTTAAATTGTTCGAATTTCTTTTGGCATATCTTCGTTACGAAAATCCCTCAATCATTTTTTAAGTCGCTTATTCAGAGCTCTGGAATCGAAATCTGCAAAAAAACATTTTCTAAGATGATAAATATAAGGAAATCAAAATATTAAAAAAAAATTTCGTTGCGTTCCAACGATGCAAACTTCAACAACATGGTGAGCGCACCGGTTCAATAAGTTTCATGATTCTATCTTGAGAGATATTTTTCCACTCTTCTTGAACTTTTCCCCATAAAGCAGCTTTATTGGCACAATGTTCAGTTCCTACTCTTAGTTTTAACTCTTGCCATAAATGTTCGATGGGATTCAAGTCCGGAGATTGACTCGGCCACTTTAAAACTCGAATATTTTTCTTGCTAAAAACCTGCTGAAGGAGCTGTGATCGATGTTTCGGATCATTATCTTGCTGAAAAATCCATCCTCGTGGCATATTCTGACGAGCATAAGGCAGCATTTCTTTTAATATAATATCTCTATACATAGCAGAGTTCATAGTGCCTTCAATTTCAAAGATTCGACCGACGCCTTTCCAAGAGAATGCACCCCATTGCATAATGCTACCTCCACCGTGTTTCACAGTTGGTGTTTGATATCGCGAATCATTTCTAGTTCCTTTTGGTCGTCGAACGTACCTTCTCCCATCATTTCCAAACAAATTTATTTTCGTTTCGTCTGAGAACAGCACTTTTGTCCAATCTTCAACAGTCCAGCTCTGGTATTTTTTTCGCGAATTCTAATCTGGCCTTATTTTTTTTACTAATGAGCGGTTTTTTAACTCCAACACGTCCAAAAAGTCCCACTTCTGTCAGTCTACGTGAAACAGTACTTTGGCTAATGTCAGCCAAATTTTCTTCGCGTAATTCAGGTGCGATGATTGCAGCATTCTTTTTTACGTCTGCGACAGCCTTTCTTCTGATCACTTCACCGACACGATTAGTTGTTTTCCTAGGTCTCTCAGGACAGTATTTATCTTCTAGAGTACCCGTAGTCTCGAATTTATTTATTATATCGTTAACAGTCGATTTTCCAATCGCCTAAATATGAGCTATCACACGTGAAACTTTTCCTTCGTTGTGCAACTTGATAACCACTTTACGTATATCTAAAGACGTGCGTTTCGACATCTTGACTAAGTGTTGATCGTACAATGCAAAAGGAACAGAGCTCTCAATGTTTACATGATTTCGCGACTGATAACGTTAACAAAGCGAAGCAAATATCTTCTCGGAATTTGGCCGGACATTTATGAACCAGCAAAACGTGTTATTTTTCTTACAAATAATTGTTAACCGTTACGAACAATTTTTGAATGACATATTTTGATTGCATAATAAAAGAACTTTACGATGATATATTTGTGTTTCCATTTTAGATCCTTTACACGTTACGTTATCATAAAATTATCTTTGGCTGGACACTTTTGCATGCAACTGTATGTATATCCCGCCATAATTCGAAAATGTCCATTTCGATCAGCGTCCCGCCATTGACCCGAAATAACGAATTTTCTTATCTCCGGGCCTCAGGAACGGCAAGGGCCTGAAGAATCTCCCGAGCCCGGTTTCCCAACAGATCCAAAAGACATCCGACACGAACAACAATTCGTCGGCCGGGAAATCGAGCGTCTCGAGGTCCGCGACGAAAGCGGATCGTCCAGCGGACAATTCTTTCGCGCGACCGCAGAGTTCGCGCGACGACGAGTTAGCGAGAGGAGTCGAGAAGGGGCCGATCGAGGTCTCGGACAAGCTGCTCTGCGCGCCTTCAGGGACGACTCACTCCGTCGACCGGTTCAATCGCATCGACGGTCAAAACGAGCGTCACATGTTCATGGGTCCAGGTGCGCGAAAGAAAGAGCAGCAGTATCTGCGGGAGGTCGAGCAACTGCAGCAACAACATCGGCTGCAACAGGCAACGTCGCGTCCAAGCAACGAAACGCCGCCGGCGCAACAAGAAACCAACAGACCGCGACACAGCCAGACTCCATCGAGAAGACCGCCTCCCGATGTGCCAGCATCGAGGCCTTTCCCATCCGACAAGTTTCACTACGTGAAAGATCAATCGCTACCACATCCCGAGCACGCCGAACGTCAAACGAGCGGCGATCGTCAAAAACGCGAAATTCCGGAAAAAGTTCTCACCCGTGGGACAAGCACTGCGGAATTACTGGCCAAAGGGCTCGAATCTTCGGCTCGAGGGCTTCCCGTTGACGGGAAACCTCGGCTCGCCGAAGTCTCCTCATCCTCGCAGATCGAAAAGAACGGCGAATCCGGCGTGAATACGGACAGGGATCTTCGTCTGCGAGGATTCAATTCGCGATTCAACACGTCCGTGAACGACGAACTGCTCGATTCGCCGAAAGGCCAAACGGAAGTCGGGGCGGCCTCGAGCGCGTGCTTCGAGCCGCGGATAAATCATTCCACCGTGGTTGAGCCTGCCTCGGCGTGGAAAGCGGAAACTCCTCGGTGTTCTGTACAGCCTCCACCGGGATTTTCAGGTCCGCAGCTTCGTCCCGCGAACAATTATCCCCCGAATTACGAGCCTCAAGCTTCGAACGTGTACGAGAGACTGGCGATCCACGATCCCTCGCTCTATCGACTTCTCCTGCAGAGAGAAAACGGAATTTGTCGTCAGGGCCAAGCTGCGGCGAAAGACAGCTTCACGGTGCACGAGGAATATTGGCGTCGCGACGGCGCTGAAGAGTCGTCCAGTTTCGCAACTCAGGAGACCCAAGTGTCGACTTGCGAGAAGGAAGAATCGTCGAACGATTACGCGATCGAGACGCATCCACCGACATATTTTAGGCAATTTGTGTCCGATGATCGTCAATTTTTGGACGATTCGCGTCCCGATTCCAACTTCGTTTACGCGAACGAGGAAGCGCCCCTTGGCTACGACCCGGCGATCGGTTATTCGGCGATAGCGACTAAGCATCCCGACGGATGTATCTACGTTTCTCCGCCCTATCAACACTATCACGGTCCGATGGCCTTTCCACCGCCGTTGGAGAACTGGCTCATTCCCGAACTTCAGGGCAACGAGCATCCCGTCCGACCGGAAACTCCGAGATTGCAACCGCGTTGCACGGTTCCACAGTATTGCACACCGCCACCGCCCTATTGGTATCGTCCGGACATACGTACGGAACCTTACTATCCTCACGTTGGATTGGAGCACGAATATGTAGCGCCCATAACGTCGCAGCCAAGATTTCCCCAACCGGCGCGCTTCCCGAATAATCGCGTCGTCAATTTTCCCGGAAATCGAGGATTTTGCAGACCTCAGTCGACCGGAAGTCGCGGAATACCGGTGAATTTTGCGCGCGGTTCGCGCCGCCCGCACGGAGCGCAACAACGGTACGTCACGGACACGGGACACGGCAGAGGAAAGGTCTGACGGAGTCTGGATGAGTGATCAGCCTCGTTCCTTGTGCCAAAGATTGGACGGATTTACCAGTGGGCCATTTCTTTTTGCTTATTATTATTTCAGTTATTTTTTTATCGGTACTTTTGGTACAAGAGTCAAAGATTTATGGACGTTAATATCTCTCTTTATCGCTCTCGCCTATATATGTTGGGGTATTTTGAGGAAAACAGAAATCTTCGCTACCTCTGAATGATATTCTTGGGTATGGAAAAAACGCGTGCCAAATTTGAACTCCGACTCGGAAACACTCGAGCTCTTCATTCGCACGGAGAGCTCTTTACGCTCGAACGCGAATAACTCTACGACTGATCGATATACGCTGAATCCGATCGAAGATTCTTACGTTTGCAACTTCATTTTTCTTTCAGTCTCAATATTTTTACACGAATCGCAGCTATTTCAAAAATGCAGCTTTATTTTCGACACGTGCGTTTTTCGAACAGCTGCAATTTGCGTAAAAATAACGACATTGAGTTTTCGGGGAAGTTTTTCGTGCTGCAGCTTCGCGAGTCTTGGACCGAATTTGGCAAACATTAATTCAAGCTCGAACGCTCGAATTTTCCGTGTAAATGAAGCGAGGAAAAAAAATGAACGACTCGGAGCTCTCAAATGTGGCATGGATTTTATTTTCACCTGATAAAATTGTTTGTCAGAGTTGGTTATTTTTGTTCTCGACGTACCCTGATACATACCTACATATTTATACCCATATATTATATCAAAGAGGATTAAAAATCCGCATTGTTCACTATCGAGACATTTTTTTAATTCGTCGAACGATGAAAACTCGATGTGGACTTTTTGGAAAGTATTCCGAGTTCTCGAATCTTTGTCGCTCTACGAAAACGAGTGGTCAAGAATGGCCGTTAGTAACTACATTGTTCATCGTACTCGTGGAGCAATATCGACAACGATCGAGTCGAAACAAGTGCCTTGACGTTGGAAAATTTGTGAATTTTCGCGCACCTGCCATTGCCCTCTCGTGCCACGTCCTTCAGCTCCCGACGAAGTTGCGACTGTGCGAAGAAGAAAACTAAACACGATCGGGGTCTCACGGTGGGAGAGGGAATTATTAATGGCGTATTAAGGTTTGGTGAAGAAAAAGTAACGATTACCGAGAGGCAGACCCTAAGCGGGTCAAGTGATTCATAGCAGTATATCAATTAGGTATAACAGACGTATAACGGTTAAGATATTAATATATGTACGCATTTTAATGTGCTGGTACGATTGACCTTTTCTTTTTCTACGAGGGTGCCAAGACTTGTTTCAGTTTATCATTACGTCAAAACAAACGAACAACGAAGTGTATTATTTTTTTTTATCTGAATAAAAGTGCTTCCAGTGTAACGGAGATTTTTGTTTTTTCAAGAATACCTTGCCGGGGCCTGCGGAGGAGAAGCGAAGAAGAATTTGCGCTCCTAAGGAAAGACTCAGTGGCGTGGTTGAGGCGCAATCTTAAGGGAGATTTTGTCCTTGGAGTGCCATATTTCAGGTGTTTACATTTTATTTTTTTTAAAGGAACCGAGTAAAGTTTTTTGATTGCGGTTTTTTTCTTGCTTTTATTCATGATATACAGAACGTTAAAAATTTTTTTTTTGAAAAAAAAACCAAAATGGCGGCCGTTGCAGCTCCGCGAAAACAGGTCCTCAAATCGCGGGAGGTAAACGGCTGACATCACTGCCCCCTCTTTGTTGATCTGAAACACAAATTCAAAGCATATTATCAATCTGTGACCCTTTGGTCATGGAATGACGGATGGGTTTTTCGTTTAGTACAAATTTCGGAAAATGGCGGCAATTAAAAAAAAATCGAATTTTTGCATTTTTTTTCGCATAAAAAGATAAATAATAAATGCAAAAATGTATCTATCGAAAAAACGATCCGTCATTCCGTGAAGACATATTTTCTGAGTATGCTCTCCAAATTTCAGGTCGATATGTTAATTACAGCGGTCAGGAGAATGTCAGCCATTTTTAAAAACGTGTTTTCGAGAAAAACGCGTTTAAAGTTTTGTAATGTGTTTACACAAATGTGTTTATAATTACCGCTAATCGGCAATGCCTGGTCCATAGAGGCATCCCTCCTCTTCTTCTAGCTGCTCATGTTGAGCCGCTAACATCTCCCGCTGCTCAATCCGGGACAAAGTCTCCCTTAATTGTAGTTGGTGAGGAGTACAAACAGAGTCAATGAATACTCTTTTTTGTTTTCTTTCTTATGTTTCGCGCACTTGTCGACGGTGCGCGGTCAGGATTAAGGGGGCTGGTTCGTCGATAAATTCGAAAGGATATCGATTTTTTTAGATGCGGATACGTCCAATTAAATTTTAACTTCGAACTTTCGATACGTTCCCTTGCATCGTTTGCGGGGAAAAAAGGAAGCTTGAAATTAAATACAAAAGTTTCTGAGAATTGTGAATTTAACCAAAGTTGATATTTCTCACTGACACTTATTGCATTATTTAGAATTGAATTGCAGTTCAATTCGCCATTCTTCATTGGAAACTGTATAAAGTTCTTCAGATTTGTATTCTTTTTTTTCTTCGAAAACGATGCAGTGGAACTTTCGGAAACTGAGGACACTTTGATCAGACACACCTACGCCTAATATACAGGATGTCCCTCTTATCTCTGCCACTCGAAATAACTCGGGAATTATCGACGTCACAAATAAATGTTCCAGACAAAAGTTGTACGGTGTGAAGGGGGCCATCAAATGCGACCAATTTTTATTATTTCGGTGGAGGCGCTGACGCAGAGTGAAGGTCACCTCCACTTTTTTTAATGGAATGGTACATTTTTTTCAACCATCTTGTGGATCACCTCAAGCCGCATGAAACATATTAGCGGGTCAAAGTCGTTCAAGGTCATTCAAGGTCACCTATCAAAATTATTAGGTGTACAAATAAGTTTTAGGACAGTTTTCAAAAAATTCAAGATTTATTAAAAAAGAAGTAAAACACAGTTATTCATGGAAGTAATCTCCATCGCACTGAATGACCTGCAGCCATCTCTCAGGTAACTCGCGGATGCCTTTCGCAAGGAAACTTTCGTCTTGCGAGGTGAGAAATTTAGCGACCCATTTTTCCACTTCTTCAAATGTTTTGAATCGCACGTCAGACAAATAGTTCTGCATTTTCCGGAATAAATGATAATCGGATGGGGCTAAGTCTGGTGAATACGCCGGGTGTGGTACAGCTTCCCATCCAAGCGCTAGTAACATATCCTTGACCGGTTTACCCACATGAGGCCGCGCGTTGTTATGGAGCAGTTTTACTGGACGTTTTCTTTTACCAGAAAATGGACGTTTCTTCTCAATTTCTTGATTCACTATGACAATAGCGATCGGTAGTAACTGTTTGACCAGGTTTGAGAAGTTCATAATACAGTACGCTTTTCATATCCCACAATATGCACAGCATGACTTTGTTACAATGAACATTGCGCTTTGGCGTGGATGTTGTCGGCTCGCCGGGGTCAACCCAATGATATTTGCGTTTCGGATTATCAAAATAAATCCACTTTTCATCGCCGGTCACAATTTTCCACAAGAAAGACTTTCTATGTTGCTTGTTGTAAAGACTCACACAAATGTTAAGACGGCTGTTTTTATTTTCTTGAGTCAGAAAGTGTGGTACCCACTTTGTTCCTTTTCGAATCTTACCCATTGCTTTTAAACGATATGAAACAGTTTGTTGAGTTACTCCAAGCTGTTCCGAAAGTTGTTTCTCCGTCTGACAAGAGTTTTCATCCAGCAACGCTTGCAGTTCCTGATCGTCCACCTTAACAGGAGGCCCCGTGCGTTCACGGTCACTAACGTCGAAATCACCTTCTTTGAATCGCTTATACCAATACTCATATGTACTTTTAGATACAATGTTGTCTCCAAGAACAGAACATATCGATTCACACGCTTTCCTAACACTTTTTCCTTGATGGAATTCATAGCGAATGCAGTGTCTAATAAATAGCTTATCGGTCTGCATGTTTAATTTACAGAATTTATAGGTTATGTTTATGACTCCTTTACGTTTCGATACTACATATCAAGCGCCATCTATGATAAGTGAGCGGGACCTTTGAATTAATTTAGAATAGCTGTTATGATACAAAATCGAAGTGTCCTAAAACTTATTTGTACACCTAATAAATACAAATCTAAATAGACCTTGAATGACCTCGAACGACTTTGACCCCCGAATATTTTTTATGCGGCTTGAGGTGATCCACAAGATAGTTTTAAAAAATGTACCATTCTATTTTAAAAAGTGGCGGTGACCTTCACTGCGCGTCAGCGTCTCCACCGAAATAACAAAAATTGGTTGCATTTGATGGCCCCCTTCACACTGTACAACTTTTGTCTGGGACATTTTTTTGTGACGTCGATAATTACCGAGTTATTTCGGGTGGCAGAGATGAGAGGGACACCCTGTATATATACAGGGTGGATCAATAACTATCAGCGCCCTGGATATCTTCGAAACTATAAGGTTCACAGAAATATTTGCTCATATGAAATTGCACAATACGCAAGGGGCCATCCGATAGCGATCGATTTTTTTGCAGGTGAAGGTACTTCGGACATTTGAAGGTTAACTCCATTTTTTTTAATGGATCGGTATGCTTTTTTCTGTATCATGAAAGAGGAGCTTAAAACGAGTTCAACGACTTATAACATTGTACTCGACCGATACATTGTACTCGATTGACCGATTTATCGATACTAATCTTATCATGTTTATCTTATCCTGCAAACTTATTAAAGTGTCCACGAAACAGTGTTTATTTTCAGTGAAGTAAACCGTAAGTATTATCGCCTTCCTGTACTTTCTGTACCTGTCTAAGAAATGTGTAAGCGTACGTAATAACGTACGCATTGATATTGATGGTCGTCATTTCGTAGTAATAATTTTATTTATTACCGAAACTGTAAGTATCATCGCCTTTCTGTACTTTGTATGACCTTCAATGACCTTATGTTGTAGGTCGTTGAACTCGTTTTAAGCTCCTCTTTGATGATACAGAAAAAAAACATACCGATCCATCTAAAAAAATGGAGTTGACCTTCAAATGTCCGAAGTACCTTCACCTGCAAAAAAACTATTATCGCTATCGGATGGCCCCTTTCGTACTGTGCAATTTCGTTTCAGCAAATATTTCTGTGAACCTTATAGTTTCGAAGATATCCAAGGTGCTAAAAGTTATTGATCCACCCTATATATATATATATATATCCTAATATATATTAGGAAAAATTAACCAAGCTGAGATCGAGGCGAATAGGATTCGAAAATGTTCGAAAATTTCGGTGAAAAGCGTACTATATATATATATATATATATATATATATATATATATATATATATATATATATATATATATATATTAATTAAGAAGATTAATAAGTAGCTGATAAACACGATTGTGTACATACGAATAGTTGTAGGTGTTTCGTAAATCTTCTGCCATCATCGAACCTGTTACTCTGTTGTGTCATTGAGATACATTTGAATGTAACCCAGCTCAGAGGAATCATTCAGCGGAACACGAATAAAAAAAAACTCCATTGAACTCCATCAAAAAGCCATTGAATAAAATAAATTTTGATGACCTTGAAAAAACCGAAAACAAAATTATGATAGCCATGTGCGTCCTTCCAAACCATTCAGTTTCTGATATATGCATACTTCGTAATTTACATCTAACACAGATACTCAGGTGAATTTCAGTTTAGTAAAAGTACCACGGTTTTCCTACATTTTGGGCTTAATTGTTTTTTTAATCGTCGGCTTTTGGTTTTTCGCATGCCATTTATACAAATGATATGAATCGACAATAACTAAGTAACTGTTTAAAGTAATTGGCACGATAAAATATATTCGGAATATATATCGTAGGCTATTCGCGAAATTTTCGAACATTTTTCAAATCCTGTTCGCTTCGACCTCAGCTTGGTCAATTTTTTGCGACTTTAGGATTAGTGCGCAAATAATTCAACGAGTCTTAATTTTTTTACCCGAAACTTTTACAATATCGACATTTTTTTACGTGGAATCAAAACGAAAAAAAAAAACGAAGTGATTCCAAAATAACCAATCACTACTTGGGAATAAGATCGAATGGAACACCATCAAATTAGCATTCCGCATCTGACTCGCGAATGAAAGAAATCGTGATATATAGGAACGTAAGAATTTTATTCGAAAGCAAACAAGCTCATTCCGTCCGCAAGAAATTGTCTCTACTCCGAATTTCGCGATAGCTCAGAGATCAGTGCTGGAATCGTTGAATCGCTTCGTTCCATCGAGATTCGTCATGTCTATGTTTTCCCCGCTTTCGTTTGGCTTCGAGTGACATTCGAGCTGTGTCATTATCGTCGAAAGCTCCAAATCCGAGTGGGCAGTGAGAATGGGATCGTTCACGAGCCTCTGCAAATTTTGGGACAATCGATCGGCGGCGTTGAAAAGAATGAGGTAGCCGTGCTCCTTTTTCAAGTCGTCAATCACTTCGCTCAGACCCTGAGAATAATGCATAATTCGTTGACATTGAATTTTACACTGTCCGGCTCTCGGCCGGACATTTACGGCTCATTTATACGGACCACGGTCGTATATACAGGTCTGGGCACTCCGTTCAAAAATGCGTGACTGTAAGTGATGCCTCTATTTGCGCATTCCACCGTGGCGCTAGTGAAAGGGAGGCACTTTTGTTTATACCACGTTTACGGGGCGTGGCATGCACGTATGGTGACGGTCGTATGTACGTGTGGCCTAACCTCGTTTTGGCGAGGTGATTTCGAGCGTATCGTAGCCACGGTTTTTATTCAATACGGAATAACAAAAGATGAAGTGTCTATATATTGCGATGCCAAAGCGGTGCATGATTCCGGGATGCAGAAGTGGATACATAAATAACCCGGAGCACGTCTCATTGTTTAAAATTCCCAATGACGACTACTGATATTTTCTACTACTTTTCTACTACTACTACTAATGAAAGGAATGCGTGCTACACGTAAATTTCGATGTTCTTCTTTTCCGTAAACGAAAAAAAAAAATGTAATTGGATTGAGCGATAGTAAAATCGGCATATCCATGTCAAAGACGATGAGTATCATTAACTAATGGCTCATCGCTCATATTTTCGGTTTATGCTTTTAGTTTTTGTGTTCGACTAATTATTTAGGATGTATTAATTTTTCATCAAAGCCACGTGAAGGGAAAGAAAATTCGCATATGCGCATACATCTCGCTCTGTCGCACATGCCTCCGAGATAGCAGCGCTCCACGCTTTTGCGGCCAGTTCCGCAAAGAGAGGCGTCAGATAGAGGCACGCTTTGGGGTATACGGAATATACGGGAGTGCCCAGACCTGTATATACGACCGTGATACGGACCGAAGAAGAAACAAGAGCAACGGATGGGTGGCCAACCAAATTATCTGTTGGCGCCGAGAAAAAAAGTTTCTATAGTTCTTTCAACAGTGATTCGGGTATGGGAATAAAATCGGGTAAATATTCGGAAGTGTCACTCCCGCTAAAAATAGGCTGTACATTTTTTTTTATCAATTCTTTATGATTATAAAACCTTATATAAATTTATATTTTAATGACGCATAATGTTTGGGTTTGTTTGGGTAGTGAAAATCTTGAATCTCGAAAAAAAAGTTCGAAAGATCGACGAATAAAAATCTTTAAAAAAATATTCATTGACATTGTTTTTGTTGATGCGCTGCCATAATAATATTAAGGGGCTATACCAGTGTGACACGTTTAAAAAATCGATTTTTTTTGCCTTTTTCGACAGTTTATACTTTCAAGAATATCATTATCATTTTATCTTGCAAAAATCGATAGATAAATCTTTAATCCTTTGAAGCATACATTTTTACTTACGTGCAATCAGCTCAAAACTTTGTACTCGGGGATTTTCGGGGTAGCTGATTGCAAATCTGCACGCAAAATTTGGAAATTCAAGATGGCGGATCCAATATGGCGGACTATAAATGCAAAAATCGTTTGATGAAAGCGAAAGTTGGTACTCGGGGGTTTTCGGGGTCGCTGATTACGAATCTGCACTCAAAATTGGGAAATTCAAGATGGCGGATCCAATATGGCGGACTTTAAATGCAAAAATCGTTTGATGAAAGCGAAAGTTGGTACTCGGGGGTTTTCGGGGTCGCTGATTACGAATCTGCAATCAAAATTTGAAAATTCAAGATGGCGGATCCAATATGACGGACCAAAATGCTGAAAGTCGCTGGATGAAGATGAAACTCCATATGCAGGGGTTTTTTGAGTCGTTGAATTCGAATCTCAGTTCATAATTGAACAATAAAAATGGCAGTTCAAATTGAAATAAAAAAGCAAAAAATAAAAAAAATATGAAGCTTGAAACTCGCTACGTCCTCGCTGTTAGCTCCGGGTAATGCTAAAAGCGTAATTCTATTAGAAATTCAGTATAACAGAATCAACATATTCAGCAACTCCGATGTTTTAGTAATTCCAGTAAAATCTCCGGTTTTGGTCCGCCATATTGGAGTCGCCATTTTGAATTTCTGGATTTTGAGCTCGAATTTGTAATCAGCGACCCAAAAAACGTCTCTGAATTCATTTTTTGTGTATGGTTTACCTGCTAGATTAGGCACAATTACATTTATTGTCTAAAAAACGTGTTTTTTGGACTGTAGTGATGATCAACATCCACTAAGTGCAACATAAGCCCTTAATAGTGATATTGTAGTAACAATTGATCTCCTAACATCCTAAATATCCATTTACATTCGTCGTTATGCGCTATAAAAAATTGTTATTCAAGAAAAACAGAGTGGAAGTAGGTGACATACCAGTATGTCACTATGCTTCGAAGGGTTAAAAGCGTTTTTTTTTTTCGAAAAGAGATTTTTAGGATTACCTTAAGGGGCTATACCAGTGTGACAGTTCAAAAAATTAATTTATTTTCCCTTTTTTGACAGTTTATACTTTCAAGAATATCCTGTCAAAATGTCAAGGCCGTATCTCTAATCATTTTATCTTGCAAAAATCGACAGTTAAGGGGTAAGGCCACTGTCGATTTTTTTTTATTGGCTTAAAAAATAGTTTAAACCCTCTAGAATAAGAAAAAAAAGGTCCTGTGCTTCTTCTTTTTTTAATTTTTTCCAATAAAAAACTATTCGCAAAACTTTAAACGCGTTTTTCTCGAAACATGGTTTTTCAAAATGGCACGCAGCATAACTCGAACAATTTTCATTTTTTTACTTGAAATTTTAACCAGATGTTAACATTTACATTATCTTGAGAATGTCGATCGGAATTTTCAAGAACTTTATTTATTGATTTTTTATTAACAAAAAACTTGCCGTTTTTTTCGTCAAAAATCAATTTTTTTTTCAAACGCACGCCAAATCCACAAAAATTGATACTTTTTAAAATCCGATCGACATTCTCTAGCTATAGCCCTCTAGATTAATGGTTTTTTTTTTGTTCTAGATTCAAAAGTGCACCAGTGGTGCTGCGTGCCGCGGAGCCCTGGAAGCAAAACATGTCCCGGGAAGATAGCTGTGGAACCGCCATTTTGTTTTTTTTTACTGTAACAAAATTTTATAATAAAGTTTAATGTATGCCCGATAACACCATTAAAAGTTTTTTTTCAAATACCTTCAATTTCGGGAGCAAAAAATTAGTGAAAAAACCTTTTTTTTTGGGCCGTTACAGTGGACCGTAACGTTGGACCGTTACCCCTTAAATATTTAAACGCGTTTTTCTCGAAATCAGATTTTTCAAATTGATGACATTGTAACTCACAGAGCAATTATCCGATTGACTTGAAATTTGAACCGAGTACTCTTGAATATATTTACTCTACAATGACGTAGGATATTTTCGATTGGATGAAAATTGACAATTTGGCATTTAAAAAAACGACCATTTTATAGGCAAGAAAACAGAATTTTTTTTTCCATAATTACGCCATTTTGTTAGATTTTGACATTTTTCGAAAATCCTACGTCATTGTACAGGAAATACCTTCCAGTTTAGAGACATTTTTTCCTTATTCGGTTTCAGCTACTCAATCGGCCGGAATCATGTCAGCAGTGGAGGAACTTTTTTTTGGCGCCTCCGAAGGCAGCGCATAAGTCGCTTGGATCTCAATATTTTTCTATGAAAAAAATATGTAATATAGGTCAAATATAGCCAAATATATTTTTAATTTTCCGAAACATTTAACTGAATACTTTTCTTCCGAAAAATTCCCGAAAATCACCCAAATTTTCAGCGTTCGCACTGGTATAGCCCCTTAAATATGTTTTTCAACTGTAAGAAACCACACAAAAAAAATCAGCTCGATTCTGACAAGAGTGACACTCGAACATTTACCAAATCGGGCGGTATGGTGGAAAAATTTAGTCAGCTTGACCAAATAACTAAAAATGACTACTTTTCCGAAAAACGGCAATTTTTTCGACACTGCTCAGTTTTTACATATCCAATATTGATATTTATCAGTGGGTGAGAAAAACAGGCAAAAAACAGCAAACTCGCAAACTTTTTCAAAGTGATCGAATATTCATTGGAAGTTACAATTATGCGGGTACAAAAGAAAAAGCGCAATACTTTTCCGTTTTTCTTTCTTTCATTTTATACCGTCCGTAGTGAGTAACTCGATCATTTTTGTCCAGGGTGGACGTTTTCCTTACTTGCAATGCCGTGAAATCGAACTTGTCGATGTGCCTGCAGTCGAGCACGACCTTCGGCGAGTCGTTATCTTTATTGTCGTTGCATCGTCGCTTGTCGAATAAGAGACCCGTCGCGAGTCGAGTCTTGAGGTAGTTGACAGCGGGGAATTGCAAACCGGCGCTTGGCCTCACCAAAACGTAACAAGCTGCAGCCGTCTGGGGTAAAACGATTTTAAAGCGTATAAAGAATAATAAAATATAAAAAGAACAATAAAATATATTCGTTTGAAATAATGAAAATTCAAAATTCTCGTGAACTTTGCGGACGAAATCATAATTAGCGTGTAAAATATTGAGGATTTCAGTAGAAATGGAATATAAAAAGAAAATGATATTTAGTACAGTCGTGCTGTATATTGGAATCGGAAAAAATTAGAAGAAAGCTAGTTTTTTGACAGGTGATTTTGTACCCGAGTAAAAATGAATATATACAATCATATATAATTGTATATTAATTGATCATATACAATTGTATACAAAAATTGGCCCGATAGAATTGTATACAATTGTATATGATCAATTAATATACAATTATATATGATTATATATATATATGTATATATAATCATATACAATTGTATACAATTCTATCGGGCCAATTTTTGTATACAATTATATATGATTATATATATTCATTTTTACTCGGGTAGGTGTCGCGGGTGCTAAAACCAAGTTTGCCTGAAAATCGGGGTATAGGGTTTTTTTAGAGCATGGGGGTGGATTAATGCCAAACTACAACCCCCACGAGGTCGGCGCCGGGAGACAAAATGTTCAGAAAAATCCGGGTTTCATTTTTGTCCACAGCGCCGAAGTCGTGGAAGTTCATTTTGGGGGTGAAAAAGTGGGGTGAAATTTTGAAAAATCAGTTTTCGTTCGGTAACTCTTTAGGAAAAATTCATACAATCGATCATCCCTCTTCAATAATACCTTCAACCCCAAAAGAATTGTTGAAGAATTAACAAAAAAAATTGTTTATTGAATAACTAAAAAACAATTGATTTTTCGGGGATGGTTTAAATGTACAAAATGTAGAGAATAATTTTCTCTATACTTTCGTTCCTATGGACCACCCTTGAATTTTGCTTTTTCGAACACCTCTCAGGGGTTGAAAGTTCAAAGTGAAATTCTGGGAAAACCATTGACAGAAAATAAAGAGATACGAGTTTGGCGCTGTGGACAAAAATGTAGCTGAGAATTCAAGCTACAAATTCGTCCGCGGCGGCGAAGTCGTGCGGTCAATAGTTTTCCCAGAATTTCATTTTGTATTTTCAACCCCCGAGAGGGGTTGGAAAATCAAAATTCAAGGGTGGTCCATAGTAACGAAAATATAGAGAACATTATTCTCTACATTTCGTACATTTGAATCATACCCGAAAAACCGATTGTTTTTGAGTTATTCAATAAACAATTTTTTTTTTCGTTTTCTAACCATTTTTTGGGGGTGAAGATATTATCGGAGAGTGATGATCAAATACTTGATCGACGCGTCTTTTCAAGAGCTAAAACGTTCCCATTTGAACAAAAAGTGTACGATTTTTTTCTAAAGAGTTATTGAATTAAAACTGTTTTTTTTTTTCAAAATTTCACCCCACTTTTTCACCCCCAAAATGAACTTCCACGACTTCGGCGCTGGACAATATTAAAGCCCGGATTTTTCCCACATTTTGCCTCACGGCGCCGACCTCGTAGGGGTTGTACTTTGGCCCACCCATCTGATGATCCACCCCATCTCCTTATATCCCCTAAAAAACCCCTACACCCCGATTTTTAGGCACTTTAGGATTTAGATTTAGCACCCGCGGCACCTACAAAATCACCTGTCAAAAAAGTAGCCTCCTAATATTCTCCCCTCCGAGGATTTTCAGCGAATTTCAAAATTCGGTTTAAAAAATCGTCCCTCCTAAATAAACTCATGACTCATAAATCAACGAGCACCATCAGAGATGCAATTATCTCGTTTCCGATTAGGCACAAACATAATTGCCGTAAAAAAATTGAGACCTCTAATCAATATGATAAAATGTAAAATAACCAAAATACAAGGATAATAAAAATAATTACATTTTTAAATTCTCTCTGAAAATCGTCCGCTCTAGATAACCCAAAGACTCATCTACGGATTTTCAATTTTTTTGTTAGCGATTAGACACAAATATAATTAGCGTAAAAACATATTTCGGAATTGTTCTTACAGATCTTTTCTCGACGTGAATGTCCGGTCGGGCATTGAAGTACACCATAATCGCGATATCCACAGCCACGCCAATCAGAATACCCAGCTCGACAGGCGCAAACAGACAGGCGAGAAAAGTCACCAACGCAGGTACGAGATCTCGTTCTGCGTGAAAGAAAATTTGGAAAAAGATCCTGGATTGCCGCGAACTTGTGGTACAACGGCTCGTCGATACCGTGCAATACGATCGTGACCATACTCACTGGAAGACTTCCAAACGGGTTGGAGAATGCTGAACTCGATCATGAAAACGACCGCACAGATAATGACCGAGCTCAAGGTAGCTCTTGGAATGTAATAAAAGTAAGGGGTGAGAAACGTCAGTGCTAAGACCACCAAGAGACCTTTGGATGGAACAATACAAATCATTGAGAAATTTACGAAATTGTACGTTTTTTTTTATATTTTCTTTCGTGAAAATTTTGCGGTATGCATTTATTGGGTTTAAGGGTAATTGTAAGGCGCTGTATAAGCTTGAAATTAAGAAATACGATTTCCCTCTGCATACTTTTATAGCCTAGGACCTTGACGTCAACTTTCAACAAAGACTTCGTGAAGATTCCAAAAACTGCCTATGCAGATCCATTAAAGGGTTAGGCTACTGCAAAAATGACCAACACTCGTTTGTCGCTTGAGGCAACTTAAATTAAAGAGGAAGGTCCAACAGGTGGTGCAGGAATTGCAGATTGAAGGTAAACTTATGGGTACAAAGATATTACTGCTAGTGAAACTTTAAAATAATCCTATCTCCAGGCTTCAATCCATAGGATTTTCATAATTTTTTTTTGAGATTCACTGAATTTATTAATAATCGTCTCTGTAAGATTTCAGGGACGATTATCGATCTAATTACAGAGAAAAAAAATTAAAACTGCGTGTTTTTGTGAAGGAATTCCGAGACGACATACAAAAACCCAATTTCCGGTCGCTCCTAAAGTGTATAAAATAGTGGGAATCCGTCAGATTCTTAAAAATAATCAGATTTACATACTTAACACTTGTAGTTATCCAATGCTCTCAGAAAAATTACGCTTATCGACCTAATTTTTATGTAATATCAAGTTTAATTTGAACTTCCGGTATTGGATTTATGACCAATTGCTACGATAAAGAGACGTGACAGCAAGGCAACAGCTGACTGTAATCCTAACCTCATATCACTCATTCGAATTTCCACACATATTTCATTTTTAACCGACATATTTCGCGGACACATGTTTTCCACGCTTTCTACCAGTCGTGGCCCGAATACAATGCTTTATATTTCCCGCACCTGACTTTAAGTGACGCCTCTCTTTGCACATTCCACCGTGGCGCTAGTGAAGGGGAGGCACTTTTGTTTATACCGCGTTTACGGGGCATGGCATGCGTGTCTTATCATTTTGACTGCGCATGCGCATAATGATGCGCATTTGATGATGCGCACGTTTCATTGCGCAGTTGCGCGTTTCGCATCATTATGCACATGCGCACTTGTTCGTATCAAAATGATGAGACCCAACCACGGTCGTACATACAGGTCTTGAAACGGAGCCGGTGGGGATGGTTCATTTCACGGGCGCTAAATTATCTCACCTTGTGACCACCAGGGTAGCGCTGTGATCTAGGGATGGAATCAGCACATGCGCGGTGCAGCTCAACAGTGTAAAACGGTGCGAAAATCGTGGCTTGTACGTCATATGTTTAAAGGATTTGAAAGTAACAAAAACCGAGGTAATTCCTTGTACGAAGCATGCCCTCATTGTAAATGCTATGCCTATTGCGGTCCATGACAAGGTAAGTAGTAATAATTATAGTAAATTATTTTTATATAATGCCTTAGCACAATCGGCATAGCATCAGTGAGGTTATCTGAAAAGACTGATGGGTATAATTTATTTAAGAAGAAAATATTTTCTCTATCATTATGGATTATTAATTGTTTCATTTTTTGTTATTTACTTTTTATTTATATTTAATTATCCTAACTACTTTCAATCATATTTATTTCATGACGTGGCCATACTTCGCAGTCCTTTCGCAGCCAGTTTTGTATTCGACATTTTATCTGGCCCGAATGAAAATGATAAATAGTTGTTCAAATAAGTTTCTCTATCACTTCTTGACATATTTATTTTTTATTGTTGCTTTCTCTTTGTTTTTAATTTTTGTATAATACCTGTCAGTGCTGCGAGAGCGAGACGCACCGGAAATAGACGTACAATTTATTTGCGCATTTCCATCCCCACCTTTGTCCATCCCTAGATCACAGTGCCGCGCCCCGGTACTAAAAACGAGGAAAACAAGCGAGCCAAACCGCGCTGTAGGAAATTCGCTACGTTTCAAGACCTGTATGTACGACCGTGGACCCAACGAACACGATCACGGTCTTATAAACAGGCCCGGGCACAGAGGCTAAAATCTTGTGACACTAAGTGAGGCCAATTGAGTTCCAAATTCCGCCACGTCGCTAGCGTCGGAGCGGCCGATTTGCTTATATATATTAGTGTTGTTGTGTTTGCTGGTATATTGTGTATAACCTCGTCGCCACCTTACCACGCCGTACACTGACGGCCAATAGAAGTGGAAATGTTTATTTTATTTGAAGTGTCTTTCATTGAAGTGAACCGATAATTCAAGTGAATTGACAATTGAAGTCAAAATTTTGCAATGCCTGAAAGATCCTATATTGCGTGAAAAATGGGTGAAGGCAGTATCACCACTCATAAATGAATTAAAAACAACGCACAAAATATGCGAGAAGCATTTTAATCAATCCGACATTGTGCGCCACTTCATCCATAAAGACGGAGATGGACAAATTATCGCACAGGTAAGTTTCTATGATAAAGCTATATGTAATTATGAAAAGAATGTATTCTTATTACAACCATGAAGACAGTACGCATGCGCTAGTATATCGCTCTCTGTCCCATAGTCGGCCGCTCCGATACTAGCGCTCGAAGTAGTGTGGCCCGTTTCGGAACTTAAATGGCCTCACTTTTTGTCACGCGACGGCCTATGCAAAGTATATGGGAGTGCCCAGACCTGTTTATAAGACCGTGGTTGTGGCCTAACCTCGTTTTGGCGTGATGATTTCGAGCATGGAGCCTAGATACCAGGAGGTTCAGCGAGGCCTTTCAACTCGTCCCCAAAACGAGAACAAGAAATGATGGCGCTGGGGTGCTCCGCAACCTATATGTATATAGATATACGCTAAACATGGGTGTGATCGAAGACAGATCACAGATGATGTACCTAACCCTCATTAGTGTTAAGGGATAACACCACTCTAGGATTTTGGAAAGACGTTTTCTTTCCTAAAAATACTTTGGTGTCATAAAAACAATACGGAATTGGTCCTGTAGCAATTTTTTTTATTTAAAGGTTCAATTATCGCTTTAGCCGCAGCGCCTTGGAGCGCGCGCTGAGTTGCTCGTACAACTTTAAACGCGTTTTTCTCGAAACCACTTTTTTCGATCTCGGAAGACGGATTACTCGACCACCTTTGCATCCATCGATTTCGAGGTTGAAATTTTGACAGCAGCTTCACAATTATATTCTTCATGGGAGTACGTATCCGTTTTTTGATGAAATGTAAACTTCTTTTTATAAACAATTTACTGTTTTTTTGGCAAAAAATCGATTTATTTCCTTCAAAGTGCGCTATTTAAAAAAAAATTAAAAGCAAATTTCTAGGTAGTCTCATAGCTAATAATATATAATATAATTTTTTTGGTTTTTGTTTCAGGTCTTATATTTTACGATAAAACCGTTCTCCCGTGAAGCTATATGTAAAAAAAACACGTTTTTCTAGATGGACTATATTGCCGCCATTTTGAGTGTGAGTTTGAGATCTTTTCTCGCTTTTGCGTTTTTTTTCCGAACCGTCATGAGGAAATTATGAATCGGCGGATATTTCGACGTTTGATGTCACGATCGGTCTGTCGTGAGGTTAGAAACTCATCCGATCACTTTCACCTCGTTGACCAATATATTACTATATATGTCAGTCGCGCTGCACCCCAGCGCCATCACTTCGGGACATTTTCGGGGACGCTTTTTTCAGCGCCTTTGCATTGCCGCTGAACCTCCTGGTATCTAGGCTCCATGATTTCGAGTGTATCGTAGCCACGGTTTATATTCAATACGGAATAAAAAAAAAAGACGAATTGTCTATATATTGCGATGCCGAAGGGGTGCATGATTCCGGGATGCAGAAGTGGATATATAAATAACCCGGAGCACGTCTCGTTATTTTAAAATCCAAATTATTAAGAGTTGCGTGCTAAGTGGGTGAAGGCACTAACGCCAGAAATAAATGGACAATTAAATCAGCCATGTACAAATTTACGTTTCCCTGTGCCGACGATTTCATTTCGATCGCAGTTCATTACTATTTGCAGCTTCGTATGCGTCCACTAATAGCCCAAAAAAACGCGGCACGTCCAAAAAAAAGTGGTGATACACGAAGATATGCGAAATACGTATGCATTAGGGGTACAGGAAGGCGTACAGCTTGTATATTAATAATAAACAAGTATTAAAAACTTTAAATTAAATTATTAATCTTTATAATCCCTCCCACTTTCGGCATGTTCTTTTATTTTAAACTATGCTAAATATTCGGAGGTCGGGCTCCTGCTAGACGAGGTTAACTTTTTTGTTTAACCACTTAACCAAAAAAAAACCATTCAAACAAAAATTAGCCTGATTCTAGCAGCAGCCCCGCTTCCGAATATTTATCTAAACTATAATTTACGCGTAAATGTCGAATGTACTTGCTTTCCGTAAATGAAAAAAAAATATAATTGGATTGAGCGATACTTAAATCGGCCTATCCATGTCAAAGACTATGAGTATCATTAACTAATGACCCATCGCTCATATTTTCGGTTTATGCTTTTAGTTTTTGTGTTCGACTAATTATTTAGGATGTATTAATTTTTCATCACGGCTACGTGAAGGAAAAGACAATTCGCATGCGCCGTACATCGCGTTCTGTCGCACATGCCTCCGAGATAGCAGCGCTCCACGCTTTTGCGGCCAGTTCCGCAAAGAGAGGCGTCAGATAGAGGCACGCTTTGGGGTATACGGAATATACGGGAGTGCCCAGACCTGTATATACGATCGTGGTAAAAAGACACGGAGATAGAACTAATGTTGCCAAATATCAAACCTAGAAATACTGCACGAATCGTTGGAATACCATTTTTTCATTTTTCTAATCAAATGTGAACATTCATTAAACAGTTTACACATGGAACATTTTAGTTATTACAAATTACTTTTTTTGCATATGTTAAAAATATAAATTGTACAAGTCTATAAAAATATAAATTATACAAGTCTATTCTACAAAAATATAAATTGTACAAGTATTTTCAGTGGTATGACTAGTGAGAAGCAATAGGATTACCTTAAGGGGCTATACCAGTGTGACACTTTCAAAAAATCGATTTATTTTGCCTTTTTTGACAGTTTATACTTTCAAGAATATCCTGTAAAAATTTCAACGCCGTATTTTATTCATTTTATCTTGCAAAAATCGATAGTTAAATCTTCAAACGCGTTTTTCTCGAAATAAGATTTTTCAAACTTGCTGACATTGTAACTCAAAGAGCAATTATCCGATTGACTTGAAATTTAAACTGAGTACTCTTGAATATATTTACTCTACAATGACGTAGAATATTTTTGATAGGATGAAAATTGAGGGTTTGGCATTGAAAAAAAAAACGACCATTTTATATGCAAGAAAAGAGACGTTTTTTTATAACTACGTCATTTTGTTAGATTTTAATATTTTTTTCGAAAATCCTACGTCATTGTACAGGAAATACCTTCCAGTTTAATATTTTTTCCTTTTTCCTTTCCTTTTCCTTTTTCGATTTCAGCTACTCAATCGGCCGGAATCATGTCAGCAGCGGAGAAACCTTTTCTTGGCGCCTCCGAAGGCAGCGTATAAGTCTCTTGGATCTCAATATTTTTATAAGAAATTATGTAATATAGGTCAAATATACCCAAATATATTCTTAATTTTCCGAAATATTTAATTGAGTACTTTTCTTCCGAGAAATTCCCAAACATCGCCCAAATTTTCAGCGTTCACACTGGTACAGCCCCTTAAACGCGTTTTTCTCAAAACTATATTTTCGAAAACGGTGTACACGATTTCTCGACATCTAATGTACGGATTGCCTCAAAATTTGGGATACTTATTCAGCGTAATATTAGTATAGTCTTGACCGACGTTTTTCTACTTAACATTTTTTTTCATTACTTGCTAACAATAATAATTACATTTTTAATCGAAAAAATCGAAACAAAAAAAAATTATTTTTCGATGATTGAAGCACAATAACAGAAAAAATCTCGTTCACGTCTTAGCTAATATAATCTGTTTTACGAAAAAACTAGTTTTTTCTCTTTCAGATAAACCGGGTGGCCAAAATCAAGTACACCGTTGGTCCCCTCACGTTCAAAGGTCCTTCAGGAGATTCTTCGTAACTTTTTTAATTATAAATATTTTTCAATGAAATTTGGTACACAACTTTGTTACAGTACATACAAATAAATGTCCAAACGCTTTAAGCCTAACGCCTCAACTCAACCTCAACCAGTATTGTCTCTTTGTTACCTCAACCTTACCCAAACTTGGATTGTATTAAAAAATGAATTTTTCCAACGAAAAATCGCAAATCCCACAATTTTTGGCCTGTTTCGACGCTCATTGCAATCAACTTTCGCAAAGAAAATGATAAATCGAGTTTGAAAAATTGTCGTACCCGTGTAGAGTCCGCCCATGGGAGTTCTGACACCGGAGGCATTGTTGACGGCGCTTCTGGAGAATGATCCTGAGACTGGCATCGAGTGAAAGAACGAGCCAACAACGTTGCACAGGCCCAACGTTAGCATTTCCTGCGAGGCGTCCATTATCTGTCCCCGCGCTTGATCCGATTTTTGGGAAGCGAGAAAAAAAAACACGTTACGATCTCTACACCGTATCGATCTCGGAGCACAGGGTCAGGGTGGATTTATAATCCTGGGTGAAGTTTGGAAAATAAAGTTTCGCTGGCTCCGCGTTTAAGGCCTTAGGCCACAGTAACGGGTATAAAATCATGTGCGAATTTAATCATTTTTTTCGCATGAAAAAGTGATTCACTCATAAAATTAATTACACATCTATTTAGTAGGAATATCAAGCTGTTAGAAAATATGTATGTATTTTTTTTTCAATGTACAAAATGGCTGACTACTAATATTTTCTTTTGTTATCTTTTATTTAGGCGCTCCGCGACGTGACATTTAACATCCACAATTTTTTACCTAGAACAAAAAACCAACATTTTCGTCAATCTACATTAGAATATCTAGAGAAGTACGTACGGAATTTGAAAAATATTGTTTTATTCAAAAGTTGTAGGTATTTGAACTTGAGAAATGAATTTTCAGTGAAAAATTTCGTTATAACTGCTCATAAACTGCTCATAAAATGAAAAGTTTTCGATTAATCAGAAATTCCGTACGTACTTCTCTGCGAAATGCAATTAGGAACATGACTTTTAAATTTGAAGTAAATCGAGTGAAAATTGTTGAAGTTATTTGTCACGCCAATTGGAAAAAAGCTGTTTCGAGAAGTTTCGAGTAGTCGGCCATTTCGTATATCGAAAAAAAAAATATTTCTAACTGTTTGATATTAAGGTAAATGTCCCAATTATTGAACATGTCCCAATTATTAAACACTATCTTGTATTTTTATTATTTCACATTCACCTGCATGCATTTACTTATTTATAATAATTTCATTACATATATGGAACTTTTAGCTATCGAAATGTTACCTTACTTATGCAAAAAAGCTTTAATTAATACAGAAAAAAATTAATCAGCAACGGTGGCCCGTTTTGACGTCTCGTGGTAACTGCTTATCGTTTTTGCTAAGACGCGCCGATTCATGCGTAAAGGCATTAAAAATTCAAAAACTGTCGCATCTCAAAAAGTAGAAGGGTTTCAGGTTCCTCAGAAAATTTCTTACAAATAACAATAAAACATTTTTTTTAAATGAATTATTTGTTAAAAAATACGGTGTTCGATCATTGGGACATAGAAAATGCAGTATGTCCCAATTATCGAACACTCGAATTCTCCAAGATGGCGCCATTAAACCCATCAAAACATCGAGACAGTTAACGTGTGACAGATCGTGTCAATCAGATTTATTCAAACGAAAACTGTAAGTTCCTGAATAAACTTACCTTTATTCTTTTACTAATAACTCTAAGATCGTCATATATATGTTTTATTTGTATTTTCGTGCAATAAACACAAAAATAAAAGTAAAAAGAAAATATAACCTAAATGTAACCCAAAAATACGAATGTAATGATCAATATTTTTTGCTCTCCGATATTTCAGGGAGCCAAGTTGCGACAAAATCAACCAAAAACAGAACGTAAAAACGAGGAAGCTGAAAAAAAATATAAAATAAAGTTCGAGTTGAAAAGCAAAAATAAACCAAATGCGAATGAACCAAAAACCTGTCAAAAGAGACTAAATATATATTTTTGTATTTTTACATGATTAATAAAAGATTATTTAAGTGTTTGACTTTGCTTTTATTTCTTAATATTGTACCCAAAATAATATTTTCATAACGGAAAAAGAATTCTCGAGAGTGTTCAATAATTGGGACATGCCTGTTCAATATTAGGGACATAGGCACTCTCAGTGTTCAATAATCGGGACATTTGCATGCTTCACATTGTTATTCTTTTTTTTTCATTTGAAATCATTTAAAAATAATTTAAAGGGTGATTTTTCGAAAGGAAAAATATCAAAGTATCATTTGAACATGAAAACGATGGTTTTTTCTTGATTTTATATTTTTTTCTCATCGAATTCAATCCCCCAGATCCTTAGCTGTTCAATAATTGGGACATTTACCTTAATACTAAATAGATGTGTAATTAACTTTACGAGTGAATCACTTTTTCATACGAAAAAAGTTGATAAATTCGCACATGATTTTATACCCGTTACTGTGGCCTCAATGCGGTCGTATTAATTCGATTGGGCATTCTTCGAAACGAATTTTAGTCCAGTCACCTTAGGCCATATTTTACGAAGTTCTATTCAAGAGGCCCACCCTCTGGCCAATTTTTTCATAGGTTGTTTGGAACTACAAGAATATAGTCCTCAGTTTTTGGACATTTCCGAGGTATATTTTAGCAATAAAAAATTATTGAAAATTAAAAAATGCATATTTTTGAGATAATTTTTTTGGAACGCGTCCTATCGGAAAAAGTTTCGAATAAAATTTGTTCATCATAACGTCCTCTGTAAAAAAGGTCCTGTAAAAAAGTGCTAACATTGGTAATTAAGCGGTTAATGGCAAATGAAAATGGGAATTCTCCATTTTGTTTTAGCAAACGCAATCGGGTTTTTATCAACATTTCGGTTTGAAACTCGTACATGATGGAAAGGAGCCAAACCCCAAGAGAATCGTGCAAGATTTATCGATCTGCGAAATATAATGTAGCAACAATCTGCGATGATCGAAAAATCTTTGCCCTTCAATAGAATTTCCCGACGAAGGCCCACAGGGTGGAAAAAAATCGAGGAGCTTCGCGTCGTCATGCACAAGCGATTTGGAGAAAAAAAATACGTTTTGTTGAAAATAGATATTGTTTTTTGGCGATTCTAGATTTTTGCTTATAAACAAATAACAATTCTGACCAAAGTTGCAAAGATATCTGAAAAATTCTTGTACCATCTAACGCGTTGTTGGAAAACGAACAATTAAAAAAAAAAAATTTGCAATATCTCGATTACCGCCCGAGATATGAATGTTTTTAAGTTCGTTCAATTTTCTGTTCTTGTAATAAAGATTTTTTCAAAGTTCGAGTTCCTCTGCAATCCCATGGACTGTTATTTCTCGCGTATCAATTTTTTCTTCTTATTGTCATTATTTAATTACCAAATTATTATTTAATTATCAAAAACAAATTTATTTATTAGGAGTACGACTTTGCAGTGACCGTTTTTTCAAAAGTTGAAGGCTTTATTTTAAAAAAGTGGCTACATATTTTTTAATCAAAGTACTGCCCGTCGCTAGCTACGACCTTGGCCCATCTTTCAGGTAGCATTCGAATCCCGCGTCGATAAAAGTCTTGGTCCTTGGAGGCAATCCAGGAATCGACCCAATTTTTTACTTCTTCGTAAGTACCGAAGTGCTGGTCAGCCAAATCGTGTGCCATTGACCGGAACAAGTGATCGTCGGAAGGGGCAATGTCTGGAGAGTACGGCGGGTGGGATAAAACCTCCCATTTCAGCGTTTCCAAGTACTTTTTCACGACATTTGCAACATGGGGTCGGGCATTGTCAGGCTGCAGTATCACCTTGTCATGTCTTTCGTTGAATTGTGGCCGTTTCTCTTTGAGTGCCTTACTCAAGCGCATCAACTGACGTCGGTAGAGTTCCCCTGTGATGGGTTCGGATGGTTTGAGCAGCTCATAGTACACAACGCCCAGCTGGTCCCACCAGATACACAGCATCACTTTGGATCCGTGAATATTCGGTTTGGGCGTCGATGACGGAATATGACCAGGCAATCCCCATGATTTTCGGCATTTAGGATTATCGTAGTAAACCCACTTTTCATCTCCAGTCACAATCCGGTGCAAAAATCCCTTCCTCTGTTGTCTTTGGAGCAGTTGTTCACAGGTGAAAAATCGGCGCTCGATGTCTCTCGGCTTCAACTCATGCGGGACCCAGTTTCCTTGCTTTTGGATCATACCCATATCCCGGAGACGTTTTGAAACTGCTTGCTGGCTTACTCCTAACGTCTCGGCGAGTTCCTCTTGAGTTTGGCACGAATCCTGGTCCAGCAAGGTCTCCAATTCGGCGTCTTCAAAAACTTTCTGCCTTCCGCCACCATGCTGGTTCTCGACCTAAAAATCTCCACTTTTGAAGTGTTGAAACCACCGCCGACACGTTTTCTCACTAATAGAATCCTCCCCGCAAGCATCTACAAGCAAACGGTGGGCCTCAGCCGCAGATTTCTTGATGTTGAAGAAGTAAATCATAACCTCCCGCAAATGCTGAGAATTCGGCTCGTAGATTGCCATGTTTGAGTGCCAATAACTTTATAATGCATACACGTATCCGTTAGCTTTTTTAAATTGTTTACATGGGCAGAGCCTCTAGTTTAAAATGCCACTTTTTTTATTGAGCTAGGGCCACTACTTCGGCCGCAGTGGCTCTCTAAGAAAAACGGTCACTGCAAAGTTGTACTCCTAATATAAAAAACTCGTAAAAATGTGGAAATTTGTGTACTTCGGATCTTCTTTATTTCCGCACGAATGATTTTGCAAGTAGAATATCCGCCTCGGTGTTGGATGAAATTTGAAAAAATGAAATAAGATACTCACAGAAAGCTTTCGCTATCGCGACATTTGCGATTACCGAAATGAGTGGCACGACTGTGATTCCAGTACCAAGATTCGACACCATTTCAGTGAAGGATATCGTGCTGTTGTCCTGAACGAAAGAAAAGACCGGCGGTTCGACCGTCGGGAAACCCTTTTCCACGTGACCGGTAAGCAAAAACGGTGCTCCTTTCGCTACATGAGTCTCGTAGTAATACGAGATCCCGGTACTTAGTATCACGACGATGGCGTTCCTGGCGATTCCCAGTAACCAGAATATTCTTCTCGCCGACGGACTCGACGCTTTCCAATCCTTGAGGCTCTGCTCGACAAATTGTGGATCGATCGATCGGAATGAATGAGGATGAAGCATAAAAATCGAGGGGGGGGGGGGGGGGGGGGAATGAAGAAAGAGTGAAAAAGGCGACGAAAATGGAGCAAAGATGAAGACGATGAAAAAAGAGGAGACAAGAACGAAAACGAAGGCGAAGATAAAAATTGGTATGGGTCAGATGAATATAGTCGAAATACTTTTTATTTTTACTTCCTATTTGTATAGATCTATACAGAGTGATTCATAAGTATTAGGGTTAACTTAGCGGGCACACAGGATGTGTCAATCAAAACGCTTTTTTTTTCAATGTCGTGTGACAAAAATTTCCCGGAAGATATAGCGCGACCTAAACGTATTGGCGTAGTCAGCACTTTTTTTCTGGATGGTGGTTAGGGGTGGAGGGTCTGACTAAAAATGGTTTTGTTTCTGATTTTTTAATAAATAATACATACTAGGTGCGCAACTAAGTTCCCGGGTTTCACACATGGATGGCGCTAGCGACACATGTATTCGGCATACAGGTCTGAAATTGGGTGTCTTCATAGCTTGGACATCTGTTAAGAACATCCAGTCGTAATATAAACAAATATCGCAACACAACAACCTTTTTTCTAACCTCGAAAATGTCAAAGTTTGTGCCAAATAAAGAGCATTTGCGGGAAGCATTGCTTTTCTGCTTCAACCTAAAAAAACAGCAGCTGAAGCACGTCGGTTACTTGAGGAGGCCTACGGCGAACATGTGCCATGAAAAACAACGTGTGAAGATTGGTTCAAGCGGTTCAGAAGTGGCGATTTTGAGACTGGGGACAAGGAGCGCTCGGGAAGATCGCATACATTTGCGGACGCCGATCTGCAAGCGTTATTGGATGAAGATGACACTCAAACAGAAGATCATCTTGCCGAGGCATTAAATGTGACTCGGCAATGTATTTCGAAACGTTTGCATGCCATGGGAAAAATTCATAAGAAAAGTGGGTGCCGCATGAGTTGACTGAGAGACAAATGGAAAATCGCAGAGCCACTTCCGAAATGTTGCTTTTGCGGCAGAACAGAAAGAGTTTCCTGCATCGAATTGTTACTGGCGATGAAAAATGGATATATATCGAGAATCTCAAACGCAGAAAATCGTGGCTTTCACTTGGCGAAGCGTCAACATCGACGGCACGGCCAAATCGCTCCGGAAAAAAGACAATGCTCTGCGTTTGGTGGGACCAGAAAGGAATCGTGTACTATGAGCTGCTGAAACCGGGCGAAACTGTCAATGGGCATCGCTACCGACAACAACTAATGAATTTGAACCACGCATTGCTCGAAAAACGGCCAGAATGGGACACGAGACACGCACGTGTGATATTGCAACACGACAACGTTCCGCGCCATCGCAGTTCCATCGTCCAGGACACCATAAAAACACTGAAATGGGATCTGCTACCGCACCCGCCGTATTTACCGGACCTTGCCCCTTCAGATTAACACTTGTTCCGGTCGATGGCGCATGCCTTGGGTGGGCTACACTTGGCCAATTACGATGCAGTACAAAATTGGTTGGACGACTGGTTTCAGTATAAAAACGCGTGTTTATATCGCCGTGGTATTTATGTATTGACAGAGAGATGGCAAAAATGTGTAAATAGCG
This sequence comes from Ophion obscuratus, assembly GCA_964007375.1. Classification (NCBI taxonomy): domain Eukaryota; kingdom Metazoa; phylum Arthropoda; class Insecta; order Hymenoptera; family Ichneumonidae; genus Ophion; species Ophion obscuratus. Next base: position 14,826,780 of record OZ023315.1, on the reverse strand, counting down.
AGGGACAATACTTCGAATGAACCATTTTTTGTATTTGTCTTGTAATTTTCGATTTCTTATTGGTCAAAAAAACCCGGAAACTTAGTTGCCCACCTAGCAATAGTCGACAATCATGTAACGCGCGTAAAATATGAATTTTTCATCACACGTTCATGTCATTAAGAGGTCTTCTCACTTTAGACGCTAAAAACAGCTATTGTCATGAATTTTTTGTTAGGTTTATATTATAGATATTGATATAAAGGTTGTTACACTTAATGAATACACTTTCGAAATACATTTTTTTTAAATGTATTTATTTGTTCAACCCAAACAAACTTTAAACGCGTTTTTCTCGAAACAACGTTTTTCGACAGCTTGTTGGTAAAATCTTCGAAACTACTGATCCGATGCTTATGAAATTCCAACCACATATTCTTTACAACTTTAGCTATATCGCATAGCAAGGATTTTTATTAATTTTGATATTTACTATTTTTTTTGTCAAAAACGGTAAAAAAAGACCAATAAATAATATCCGCCATTTTGTTGTTTTTGCATATATCAAAAATCGTATGATGTGCGCTATAGCCATTAACATACTGAATCTAAAACCGTTTGATTTTTTTGTTTCGGATGATCCATCTCTGAGATTTCATCAACAGCGGAGATCTACAATTTTTTTAGGACATTTTTTCAATAACCTTTTCGACTATAAATAATGACTTAAATAAATCTTTTTTTTTTTTGTATTTCGAAAGAGTATTTATGAAGGCAGGATTCTACTTTGAAACTTTGAAAAAAAAATTTTTTTTTTTTTTACATTTTTCGAAAGTAAATATGTTCAAGAATGTTCGGTCAAAATTTTATAAAGTTCCAAGCAGTCTAACTATCCTTTTTCGCCTTTCGAACGCACCTACCTGAGCGCGCTATTGTGACCCGCCCGGCGCGCGGCCCGGACTCACCAAAACTTTAAACGCGTTTTCCTCGAAACGACATTTTCAAGTACCGTGGTCGTGATAACTCAAAAAGTACTGAACCGATCCTTATGAAATTTGGAACACATATTCTATATGTGTGTACCAACCGACCTAACTACAATCAACTTAAAATTTTGATTAGAACTATTTTTTTATTGCAAAAAAAGACCCAAAAAAACGCATTTTTTTTTCGTATTCTAGCCGCCATTTTGTTAATTTTCCACATATATAAAATATTCTAGTTAGGTCGGTTCCTGAAGACATACTGAACATGAAACTATTTGATTTTTTGTTTCAGACCATCCGTCGGGAAGATTTCACGACCACGGCAACGGTACCTGCTTTTCGAGGCGTTGGCTTTAAACATATTTTACGTGTACAAAAAATGAATAAAATACATTTAAATTTTTTTTTTTATGTACTTAAAGAGTGTATTTATTGAACAGTTTAAACCCCATATCGATATCTTTAATAGTATTCTCAGAAAAAATTCACGAAAATAGCGTTTTTTTCATGGTTTCAAAGTAGAATCCTGCCTTAAGTGTAACAAGTTTTATATCAATATCTTTAATATAAACCTATCAAAAAAATTATAAAGACAGCCTTTTTAGCGTCTAAAGTGAGAAGACCCCTTAAGGGGTTACCACCACTTGCGATTTTGAAAAAATCGATTTTTTTATTGCATTTTTTTGAAGTATAAGTATGTGAGAATATGTCCTGAAAATTTCAAGTCGATCCGAACAAAATTGACTGAGATATGAGCGTTGAAAGAGAAGAATCCGTTGTGTAAACGACCGGAAATTGAAAATTTAAACGCGTTTTTCTCAAAATGGCATTTCTGAAGTCGGTGACCAAGATTACTCGAACACTAATTAACCGATCTTCTTGAAATTTTGCAGGCTTATTTAATACATAAAAATATAGTCTTTAATCGTTCGATTTTTTTTTTTCGAAAAAATATGGCCGTTTTATAGCCAAAAAACGGCCGTTTTTTTTCGTTAAAATCGAACCATTAACTTTGACTGTCCGCCATTTTGTGAAAAATGAATATTTTTTAAAATCCTTCGATTAAACACTAGTTTATACTTATATTTGACTAAATCCATCCGCACTTTTTTTTCAGATGATCCACTTCGCCGCAATGTTGGTCACCGCAAACCGTGTATATAAAAACATTATTTCATTAACGGCCATTTGCCACTAAGCAATGTAATATTTTTCAATAAAAAAATTGCTGAAAGTCCTTCAAGTTGTGTTCTTTAAGATGGTATATTGATCGATTAAAAAAGTTTTGTAGTTTTCTTTAAAAAATTCATGAAAAAGGCCTTTTTTGCGCTACAAGTGGGGGTAACGCCTTAATATCAAACTCATGCAATACCTTAACAAAAATTAACTAATTTTTTATCATCCTTTAATCCAGTTACCAGTTAAAAATTTACTTTCAGTAAGTATTCAATTAAATATACATTCAGACGAGACAAAATTAAGCAATTTTGGGGGATTTTTAAAACTAAGAAATAATTATTTTACATCTATCAAACTGTAGGTATATTTTAATAGTATATTTAAGTATACATAACAATTTTTTTTAAATTCATTACCATCGATATTGTGAATCGGCGTGGAGTCTTAGAACAAGTATAGTTGGCAGGGTGCCAAGTGTACGCCGTTCAACTGTCCTCTGTGTCAACTGGCCGCGTTCAACTGTACGCGTGTTCAACCGTCCCCTGTGTCAGCTCTCCGCAATCCCAAGTGTACACCGCAGCAGCCCGCCATTTCCCCGACGCTCGCGTATCCCCACTCTTCAGATTCGAGCCGGGCATTTCTTGCTACCTTTTTGAACTCGCACGGTGTCTCAACTCGCCACGCGTAGTGTGTGCTCAACTTACGTTTCCATACCCGGGAACGAGAAATATACAACAAAATGTTTTCACATTTACCGACTACCCGCTCTGTCAGTTCTCTAGTTTATCGACTGATTTTGAATGGAAATTTCACGAGCGGCATTTTCTTACAGCTTTAATCTTTAATAATGCCACGAACATATATGTAGTCTCCTAACATTTTAATTCTTCCATAATTCGCGGAAAAAGCGTCATTTTTGAGTACTTGAGAATAACGATAAGCAATACTAAGAGAACTGAAAACTCATATAATAATCGTGTGAAAGAAAAACTGGTGCCCTCGTACAGTTGGACAGATTTTCGTTGCCGTCGAGAGGTGGATTTTCGTTGCGGTTGAAGAGGATGTTTAATATTGTTCTGAATTTAATTTCTTGTGGCTCTTGATTTATTCTTAAAAATCATTGTGCACAGTCTACATTTTATAATCAACTTTTTAATCATCAAAAATATCGATGAAAAAATCATATGCATTTACAAGAAATTAATATCATGAAAAGAGTCCTTTCATTACAGATTGAAACGTCCACATTATTATTACCCATGTTGTTCATATACTTAATGCCAAAGAACAGTGCATGTCGGATATATTTATTATTCATTAATGTGTAACATATCGGCTACTATGTATGAAAAAATTGAATCATCGTATAACATGAATACGCTGTGTTGAAAAGTGCAGAATCATTAAGGGGGGGGGTAAGGATAATTTGCTATAAAAAAAGCATATTTTCGATATGTTTTGTTGAAGACACTGTTTATATATATTTATTTATATAATTAGTATAAAATAAAAGGACATTTGAAGAATATTCTGTGAAATTTTCGTTAATAATTGTGCAGAAATGAGCCAGTGACAGCAAATCTTCTCAGACGCCACAAAAAAAAGTTACATTGCGGTGAACTGCATAACTCACCACTGGATTATCCGAAAAAAAATCCAAGAAGATTGTATTAGTTCGTAAGTTTCTTGAGGTAACGCTGTCGAGTTTTTATTTTTATTTTTTTTTTGTTTTCAATTTTTATTCACACCTAGAAGACAAAATAGCGAATTAAAATGATGAAAACAAAAACTCGACAGCGTTACCTCAAGAAACTTATTAACTAATACAATCTTCTTGGATTTTTTTTCTCGGATGATCCAATGATGAGTTATGCAGTTCACTGCAATTTTTTGGAGGTGTCTGCAAAGATGTGCTGTCAATGGCTCCTTTCCGCATAATTGTTAATGACAATTTTACAGAATTTTCGTCAAATGTCGTTTTATTATATGCTTCTCACAAAAAATAAATATATATCAACTGTGTCGTAAAAAAAATATCCTAAATATGCTTTTTTCCGCAGGGAAAAAACCTTACCCCCCCCCCCTCCCCCGGCCCCTTAACACGTCGGGCCACCCTGGCCACTCGAAAAATGGGTATTATTTTCTAAAAGTCACAAACTCAACAGTATAAAACAATATATGTTAGTTTTTTAACCTAAGGTAAGAAACAGCTTTGAAAATGCCTCAAATAAATTTTATTTTAAAGTATTATAAGACCAATATTCACCAACATAAGAATCATGAAAAAAAAACAGTTTTTTTTTTCACGTCGCCAAGTAACGAAGTAACTTGGCTCGGATCAGTACAGTAAATACTGAAGCGAAGGAACGGATTTATAGACAAAAGGATCATTGTCGAATTTTTGTCAATACTTGTGGTTTTATTTATTTAACCCTTTAAAATAATACGCAGCCGTTTCAGATTTTTTTATGCTACGATTCACATCCCACATATAGGATAAAATAAATATATAGAACTAAATAAAATTGTAGAACATCTTGCGAAAGATTAAGGTTTAAAAAAAATGTTCCTTGTTTTATTTTTTTTTACTATAATCCACTTAGGGTACAATAACGAATTTGTTTTCATATAATCTTTGGGCACCTTATTAGATTATATAATTTTTTCAAAATGATCGGTTTGGTACGCCAGAGTGAAAAAAAAAGAAACACACTTTATTGATATATTTTCGTTATATATCTATATAACTAAAATATATGAATCAAGTGTGTTTCTTTTTTGTTCACTGTGGCGTACCAAACCGATCATTGTGTCACATATCAGACTTTATTGATATATTTAATTATATATCTATATAACTAAAATATATCAATAAAGTGTGTTTCTTTCTTTTTACTGTGGCGTACCAAAACGATCATTTTGAATAAATTATATAATCTAATAAGGTGCCCAAAGATTATATGAAAACAAATTCGTTATTGTACCTCAAGTGGGGAAAAATTTCGTTATTGTAGCCCAAGTGGATTTTAGTCAACAATGATAAAACAAGAAACATTACTTTTTTTCAAATCTCAATCTTTCGCAAGATGTTTTATAATTTTATTTCGTAACACGTTTGATTGAAACGTGTACCAAAAAAAAATCAAATCAATCCACTGAACCGTTTCCGGAATTTTTTATAATTAGAAAAAATTCATTTTTCTAAAACCATTGCGTTGACGGGAATGAAAGGCCATAGCCGGGTAAGTAGGGAAAAATTGCCCTCGCATTTTTTCCAGCGATATTTGGAGTATATTCTGAGGTATGAAAAAATCAAATTTTCTGAAGATGTCATCCCCGTCAACGCAATGGTTTTAGAAAAATTATTTTTTTTAAATATAAAAAAATTCCGGAAACCGATCAGTGGATCGATTTGATTTTTTTTGGTACTTGTTCCAATCGAACGTGTTACGAAATAACATTATGGAACATCTTGCGAAAGATTAAGGTTTAAAAAAAATGTTCCTTGTTTTATTTTTTTTAACTATAATCCACTTGGGGTACAATAACAAATTTGTTTTCATACAATCTTTGGGCACCTTATTAGATTATATAATTTTTTCAAACTGATCGCTTTGGTAACACACTTTATTGATATATTTTCGTTATATATCTATATAACTAATATATATCAATAAAGTGTGTTTCTTTTTTTTACTGTGGCGTACCAAAACGATCATTTTGAAAAAAATATATAATCTAATAAGGTGCCCAAACATTATATGAAAAAATTTCGTTATTGTACCCCAAGTGGATTATAGTAAACAATAATAAAACAAGGCACATTACTTTTTTTCAAATTTTAATCTTTCGCAAGATGTTCTATAATTTTATTACGTAACACGATTGATTGGAACATGTATCAAAAAAAATAAAATCAATCCACTGGACCATTTCCGGAATTTTTTATGATTAAAACATATTCATTTTTCTAAAACCATTGCGTTGACGGGGGTGAAAGGCCATAGACGGGTAAGTAGGGAAAAATTGCCCTCGCATTTATTCCAGCGAAATTTAGAGTATTCTGAGGTATAAAAAAAAACAAATTTTCTGAAAATGTCATGTTTTATTATATACATCTTGCACAAATAAATATATATCAACTATGTCGCAAAAAAAAAATTATTCTAAATATGCTTTTTTTCGTAGCGAAATAACCTTACCTCCCCCCCCCCCGCTTCCCCCTTAACACGTCTGGCCGCCCTGGCCACTCGAAAAATGGGTATTATTTTTTAAAAGTCATAAACTCAACAGTATAAAACAATATATGTTAATTTTTTACCTAAGGTAAGAGACACCTTTGAAAATGCCTCAAATAAATTTTATTTTTAAGTATTATAGGACGAATGTTATTATAAGATGAATTTCCGTTCCAGGCAAACAACGAAACAGCATCTTCGTTGACAGAATCATGAAAAAAAAGGTTTTTTTTCATGTTGCCAAGTAACGAACTAACTTGGCTCGGATCAGTACAGTAAATACTGAAGCGAAGGAACGGATTTATAAATAAAAGGATCATTGTCGAATTTTTGTCAATACTTGTGGTTTTATTTATCTAATTCTTTAAAAGAATGCACAGCCGTTTGAGATTTTTTTATGCTACGATTCACTTCCTACATTGGTAACTGTTCACATAAACATTTGTCTAACTATTTGCAGTTCTGTGACAATTGAGAAATATTATATATTAGATTGCTTTTTATCATATCACATTATTTATCACATGTTGGACATATTGTTTTTACATATTCGCAGTCATTCAAGTGTACATATACTTACAACTAATTAATATTATCAACGTTCCTGTACATATTGGTGCATTTATATTTAGATACATTTTTTTGGGTAAGTATTGCACAGTAATTTAACGCGCTGTCCGCCGAGTAACAAAGGCCATAGCCGGGTAAATAGGGAAAAATTGTCCTCGCATTTTTTCCAGCGAAATTTGGAGTATATTCTAAGGTATAAAGAAAACAAATTTTCTGAAAATGTCATCCCCGTCAACGCAATGGTTTTAGAGAAATGAATTTTTTTTAAATATAAAAAAATTCCGCAAACAGTTCAGTAGATCGATTTGAATTTTTTTGGTACTTGTTACGATCAAACGTGCTACGAAATAAAATTATACAACATCTTGCGAAAGATTAAGGTTAAAGAAAAGTAATGTTCCTTGTTTTATTATTTTTTACTATAATCCACTTGGGGTACAATAACGAATTTGTTTTCATATAATCATTGGGCACCTTATTAGATTATATAATTTTTTCAAACTGGTCGGTTTGGTACGCCACAGTGAAAAAAAAGAAACACACTGTATTGATATATTTTACTTATATATCTATATAACTAAAATATATCAATGCAGTGTGTTTCTTGTTAGACAGATGTTTATGTGAACAGTTACCAATGTAGGAAGTGAATCGTAGCATAAACAAATCTCAAACGGCTGTGCAATCTTTTAAAGAATTAGATAAATAAAACCACAAGTATTGACAAAAATTCGACAATGATCCTTTTATTTATAAATCCGTTCCTTCGCTTCAGTATTTACTGTACTGATCCGAGCCAAGTTACTTCGTTACTTGGCAACATGAAAAAAAAACCTTTTTTTTTCATGATTCTGTCAACGAAGATGCTGTTTCGTTGTTTGCCTGGAACGGAAATTCATCTTATAATAACATTCGTCCTATAATACTTAAAAATAAAATTTATTTGAGGCATTTTCAAAGGTGTCTCTTACCTTAGGTAAAAAATTAACATATATTGTTTTATACTGTTGAGTTTATGACTTTTAAAAAATAATACCCATTTTTCGAGTGGCCAGGGCGGCCAGACGTGTTAAGGGGGGAGCGGGGGGGGGGAGGTAAGGTTATTTCGCTACGAAAAAAGCATATTTAGGATAATTTTTTTTTGCGACATAGTTGATATATATTTATTTGTGCAAGATGTATATAATAAAACATGACATTTTCAGAAAATTTGTTTTTTTTTATACCTCAGAATACTCCAAATTTCGCTGGAATAAATGCGAGGGCAATTTTTCCCTACTTACCCGTCTATGGCCTTTCATCCCCGTCAACGCAATGGTTTTAGAAAAATGAATATTTTTTAATCATAAAAAATTCCGGAAATGGTTCAGTGGATTGATTTGATTTTTTTTGGTACATGTTCCAATCAATCGTGTTACGTAATAAAATTATAGAACATCTTGCGAAAGATTAAAATTTGAAAAAAAGTAATGTGCCTTGTTTTATTATTGTTTACTATAATCCACTTGGGGTACAATAACGAAATTTTTTCATATAATCTTTGGGCACCTTATTAGATTATATAATTTTTTCAAAATGACCGTTTTGGTACGCCACAGTGAAAAAAAGAAACACACTTTATTGATATATTTTAGTTATATAGATATATAACTAAAACATATTAATAAAGTCTGATATGTGACTAAATGATCAGTTTGGTACGCCACAGTGAACACAAAAGAAACACACTTTATTGATATATATTAGTTATATAGATATATAACGAAAATATATCAATAAAGTGTGTTACCAAAGCGATCAGTTTGAAAAAATTATATAATCTAATAAGGTGCCCAAAGATTGTATGAAAACAAATTTGTTATTGTACCCCAAGTGGATTATAGTTAAAAAAAATAAAACAAGGAACATTTTTTTAAAACCTTAATCTTTCGCAAGATGTTCCATAATGTTATTTCGTAACACGTTCGATTGGAACAAGTACCAAAAAAAAATCAAATCGATCCACTGATCGGTTTCCGGAATTTTTTTATATTTAAAAAAAATCATTTTTCTAAAACCATTGCGTTGACGGGGATGACATCTTCAGAAAATTTGATTTTTTCATACCTCAGAATATACTCCAAATTTCGCTGGAAAAAATGCGACGGCAATTTTTCCCTACTTACCCGGCTATGGCCTTTCATCCCCGTCAACGCAATGGTTTTAGAAAAATGAATTTTTTCTAATTATAAAAAATTCCGGAAACGGTTCAGTGGATTGATTTGATTTTTTTTTGGTACACGTTTCAATCAAACGTGTTACGAAATAAAATTATAAAACATCTTGCGAAAGATTAAGATTTGAAAAAAAGTAATGTTTCTTGTTTTATCATTGTTGACTAAAATCCACTTGGGCTACAATAACGAAATTTTTCCCCACTTGAGGTACAATAACGAATTTGTTTTCATATAATCTTTGGGCACCTTATTAGATTATATAATTTATTCAAAATGATCGTTTTGGTACGCCACAGTAAAAAGAAAGAAACACACGTTATTGATATATTTTAGTTATATAGATATATAATTAAATATATCAATAAAGTCTGATATGTGACACAATGATCGGTTTGGTACGCCACAGTGAACAAAAAAGAAACACACTTGATTCATATATTTTAGTTATATAGATATATAACGAAAATATATCAATAAAGTGTGTTTCTTTTTTTTTCACTCTGGCGTACCAAACCGATCATTTTGAAAAAATTATATAATCTAATAAGGTGCCCAAAGATTATATGAAAACAAATTCGTTATTGTACCCCAAGTGGATTATAGTAAAAAAAAATAAAACAAGGAACATTTTTTTTAAACCTTAATCTTTCGCAAGATGTTCTACAATTTTATTTAGTTCTATATATTTATTTTATCCTATATGTAGGATGTGAATCGTAGCATAAAAAAATCTGAAACGGCTGCGTATTATTTTAAAGGGTTAAATAAATAAAACCACAAGTATTGACAAAAATTCGACAATGATCCTTTTGTCTATAAATCCGTTCCTTCGCTTCAGTATTTACTGTACTGATCCGAGCCAAGTTACTTCGTTACTTGGCGACGTGAAAAAAAAAACTGTTTTTTTTTCATGATTCTTATGTTGGTGAATATTGGTCTTATAATACTTTAAAATAAAATTTATTTGAGGCATTTTCAAAGCTGTTTCTTACCTTAGGTTAAAAAACTAACATATATTGTTTTATACTGTTGAGTTTGTGACTTTTAGAAAATAATACCCATTTTTCGAGTGGCCAGGGTGGCCCGACGTGTTAAGGGGCCGGGGGAGGGGGGGGGGGTAAGGTTTTTTCCCTGCGGAAAAAAGCATATTTAGGATATTTTTTTTACGACACAGTTGATATATATTTATTTTTTGTGAGAAGCATATAATAAAACGACATTTGACGAAAATTCTGTAAAATTGTCATTAACAATTATGCGGAAAGGAGCCATTGACAGCACATCTTTGCAGACACCTCCAAAAAATTGCAGTGAACTGCATAACTCATCATTGGATCATCCGAGAAAAAAAATCCAAGAAGATTGTATTAGTTAATAAGTTTCTTGAGGTAACGCTGTCGAGTTTTTGTTTTCATCATTTTAATTCGCTATTTTGTCTTCTAGGTGTGAATAAAAATTGAAAACAAAAAAAAAATAAAAATAAAAACTCGACAGCGTTACCTCAAGAAACTTACGAACTAATACAATCTTCTTGGATTTTTTTTCGGATAATCCAGTGGTGAGTTATGCAGTTCACCGCAATGTAACTTTTTTTTGTGGCGTCTGAGAAGATTTGCTGTCACTGGCTCATTTCTGCACAATTATTAACGAAAATTTCACAGAATATTCTTCAAATGTCCTTTTATTTTATACTAATTATATAAATAAATATATATAAACAGTGTCTTCAACAAAACATATCGAAAATATGCTTTTTTTATAGCAAATTATCCTTACCCCCCCCCCCCCCCCTTAATGATTCTGCACTTTTCAACACAGCGTATTCATGTTATACGATGATTCAATTTTTTCATACATAGTAGCCGATATGTTACACATTAATGAATAATAAATATATCCGACATGCACTGTTCTTTGGCATTAAGTATATGAACAACATGGGTAATAATAATGTGGACGTTTCAATCTGTAATGAAAGGACTCTTTTCATGATATTAATTTCTTGTAAATGCATATGATTTTTTCATCGATATTTTTGATGATTAAAAAGTTGATTATAAAATGTAGACTGTGCACAATGATTTTTAAGAATAAATCAAGAGCCACAAGAAATTAAATTCAGAACAATATTAAACATCCTCTTCAACCGCAACGAAAATCCACCTCTCGACGGCAACGAAAATCTGTCCAACTGTACGAGGGCACCAGTTTTTCTTTCACACGATTATTATATGAGTTTTCAGTTCTCTTAGTATTGCTTATCGTTATTCTCAAGTACTCAAAAATGACGCTTTTTCCGCGAATTATGGAAGAATTAAAATGTTAGGAGACTACATATATGTTCGTGGCATTATTAAAGATTAAAGCTGTAAGAAAATGCCGCTCGTGAAATTTCCATTCAAAATCAGTCGATAAACTAGAGAACTGACAGAGCGGGTAGTCGGTAAATGTGAAAACATTTTGTTGTATATTTCTCGTTCCCGGGTATGGAAACGTAAGTTGAGCACACACTACGCGTGGCGAGTTGAGACACCGTGCGAGTTCAAAAAGGTAGCAAGAAATGCCCGGCTCGAATCTGAAGAGTGGGGATACGCGAGCGTCGGGGAAATGGCGGGCTGCTGCGGTGTACACTTGGGATTGCGGAGAGCTGACACAGGGGACGGTTGAACACGCGTACAGTTGAACGCGGCCAGTTGACACAGAGGACAGTTGAACGGCGTACACTTGGCACCCTGCCGTATAGTTACAAGTACAGTGAAGAATTAGAACATGTATAGTTTCTATTTGATAGTAATTACAATGAAGAAAATGCAAATTCAAGAGAATGACACGCATTTACCAAAAAATCATCATTTCACGCAAAATTTCTGTAAAATTTGAATTGAAAAAGTAGTTTAATTTTTAATTTCAAAAAGAATTCTCGTGAAGTAGAAGGTAGCAATGTTATCAATATTTCCAACAAGTGTCAACTTAATTGGCTTGATCGTTTCTGAGTAATCCTGCACGCCAATTTTGAAAATGCAATTTTGAGAATAAGCGTTTGAAGTTTACGGTGACGGGCTACGGTGACAAACTGTAACGTTTGAAGTTTTTCGAATTTCGTGTTGAAACTCTGAGAATATATTCTACATAAATAGTTCCATCGTTTAAAGAAAAAAATGACATCGATTTTTTGTCGTAAATGTATATCCCGCTTTTTATAAGTTTTCTATTTTTCTATTTTTTTTTCTGCAAATCGGTCCAACACTTTTTTAATTCGATTTTTTTTTAACAATTTAATTCTCTATATTCAGCAGTGACATTTGAGAGAATCGTTCCCGAAGCGTTGTGCTTCTGAGCCACATTTTTATCGGCCTCATGGCATAAAAACTCCTCCCACAGCCGGCAGAGCTCACTGGGCATACTATTTCTGCTTGGAAAAGCTTATATAAGCCAGGACGGTACTCCTTCAATATGTTTTCTCAAATTTCCCGCATTCATATCATCATTGTCAAATGAAAGTATGTTTTTCATAACCATCGCTTCAGCCTCTAGGGCTGACGCGTCAATTATTAAGATTTGTAAATAATTATTGATAAAATCCTCTCCGTTCTTCATATTTAATTTCAACAATGCGTCAGCTGCACGAGCTAGCGGTAGATTCTCAAATGGGCGTTTTAGATTTACAATGATATTATCTGTCACTTGCTAGTATATGTTAATCTTCCAGTATTCTTCTGGTTGTGTATCGTTCTGCAAATTTCTTTTACCCACAATTACCTTGATTATGAAATTTGAATATCAATTTAATTTACGAAATGAAAGAATTAGTTTTTATACAAGTTACGAAATGACGACGAAGGAAATAGTTAAAGTTTTATTAAACTATTGCTTTATGCTTGCTTGGGTGAAACAAATAAAATTAATCGATTATTTTTGTTGAATTATATTAAATCGATTTTTTTTTGTGGAGGGGGGGTGGTGCCCGCCCCTCCTGGTTACGCCAATACCTATACGCTTACCAAGGAAACCCGAACGGATGTGAATCACCCCGTACTATATAATATATAAACGAACAATAGCAATAGAGTGTTTACCCTCAGGATCAGAAGTACTATGATGCAACAGCACGATAGTATCAAATCGGGCATACGAGACTCGTTGATGTTCTCGCAAAGTTCTCTCCAAATATCGAGGAATCTATCGCCCTTGATCTTGATGCCCAACAGTCCCTTGATCTGACTGCATGCTACGATGATGCTGACTGCCGACGTGAAACCCGAAACGACAGGTGTTGATATGAACTCCACGAGAAAACCGAGCCTCAAAATAGCCAGAGCTATCGTCACGCATCCCGACAGGAAGCACAAAAGTGCCGCGTATTCGGGAATTCCCCTGAAACGGAAAGTGATTTTTGGAAGACTAGGACAAACGCAATAATATCGTTTCTATCCTAAGGGGTTGATTTTTCTCTACGGCTTCAATGATCATTTCTTGCTCTCGTTATATTAGTTATACAACTAAGCTTTCGGCCTGAGATTAAAAACCGTTGTATTGAACATTTGAACGAAAAAAAAATTTCCCGCCAGGTCTGGTGTCATACCAACCTCCCAGGCAGCATAAATGTCCAATTGACGTCGATAAGTTACCGTTGTCAGGTTACCTTTAAGACATAACCGTAAGATCGATTCAACATCTTTCAAATGACATCTCGTATAATGCTGCCGTAGAGTTATCTTTTTTATGATATCTTTCGACCATGAAAACGGATGTTCAAAAGGTATCCCAAAATATTATCCAATTGATGACTTTTTTAAGTTATCAAAAAGTTATCCATTTACTATTATCTATTGTATCTAGTTTAACGTTATCCAAAGTATATCATAAAGACGAATTACATAAGACGTCTTTTTCATGACATCTTTGAGATATCGGTAATATACTGTTTTTTAAGATATTTGGTATTGGCGGGACATAGTAAAAAATAATTCAAATGTTGTCCTAAAGAACACATCCAACGGATCACTTTTGTCATAATGCGAATGTAGCGTGTCATATTTCATTTCACCGGCAAAAAATGATGTGCAACAACAAGTAGTTGAAAAAATAAAGGTGTTGAAAGACGAATACGCGAGTGCCTTTTATCCTACTATTCTTTTCGCCTCTGTGAGTACATATATGTGTTTAATGTACTATCTTTTTGTTCTAAAAGCGTATGTCTACTTTTGAGGTTATCCACGGGATCGCTTGGAGCATGGCAACCACCAAAAGACGTGACTGCAACGGGACAGACGTCTAATGACGACTGTACCGTGTTTATAATATTAAATTACATTTCACTTATAATGAATTAATCGATGTTTTATTTATAATGACCTGGCCCACTTCGAAACCGGCATAACAATATCGTATCAATTTCTTCATAAGATAAAAATTAACTTATTAACAGCCTAGATTATTGAGCCGTATTAAATATTCTAGACCATTAATAGGTTAATTTTTATAAAGAAATGGATAGGATATTGTTATACATATATATCGCCAATAAATAGATATCTTTTCGATAGTACTCTTCGATACCGTTTATATGTCGTTTTGTTAACCTCATTCGGATGGCTATTGGATGACTTTAGATTGCAGTGGTATCTTGGCATTTTTGTGCCTTTCAGGGGTTACTTACACTTGCGATTTTGAAAAAATCGATTTTTTTTATTGCATTTTTTTGAAGTATAAGTATCTGAGAATATGTCCTGAAAATTTCAAGTTGATCCGAACAAAATTGACTGAGCGTTGAAAGAGAAGAATCCGTTGTGTAAACGACCGGAAATTGAAACTTTAAACGCGTTTTTCTCAAAATGGCATTTCTGAAGTCGGTGACCAAGATTACTCGAACACGAATGAACCGATCTCCTTGAAATTTTGCAGGCTTATTTAATACATAAAAATGTAGTCTTTAATCGTTCGATTTTTTTTTCGAAAAAAATGGCCGTTTTATAGCCAAAAAACGGCCGTTTTTTTTCGTTAGAATCGAACCATCAACTTTGACTGTCCGCCATTTTGTGAAAAATGAATATTGTTTAAAATCCTTCGATTAAAGACTAGTTTATACTTATATTTGACTAAATCCATCCGCATTTTTTTTTTCAGATGATCCACTTCGCCGCAATGTTGGTCACCGCAAACCGTGTATACATTTCATTGACGGCCATTTGCCACTAAACAATGTAATATTTTTCAATAAAAAAATTGCTGAAAGTTCTTCAAGATGTGTTCGTTAAGATGGTATATTGATCGATTAAAAAAGTTTTGTAGTTTTCTTTAAAAAAAATCATGAAAAAGGCCTTTTTTTGCGCTACAAGTGGGGGTAACGCCTTAAGAAGATATCTTTAAGATATATCGATTTGATGACATTGCGCTGACGTACCGACCACCGAAAAGAGTTAACCTTTTGTCGACACTTTGGTAACCATTAAAAGTTGCCGTATAGTTAACTATCGGACACAAATAAGTGATCTGCCATGCGGACATAAGTGATACGTTTTGCAATACAAAACGGCGTCTTTTTGGACAACCAAAAAGTTGTCCGTATCCGTTTCGCGATATCTTTCGGATGCCACTTAGATAACATTTTGCTACCTGGGCTAGTAGACTATTTATCCGGACCAATGGCTTAACATAACCTCGAAATATATATCGTGAGCTCGGTGAGGAAAATGAGTTGCAGTAACAATTATGTGACGATTTTTTAGGCGAATTTTTGGAAAGTAAAAAATTTCGTCAGATAATTGTTAATAACAAATGAACTATGCAATATAAAAAAAATCACACGTACTTCCATAGACAATGTATGTTTCAAGATATATTCAACATTTCAAGTGAATCGGTTGAAAATTGTCTGAGTTATGTTTCCGGTCAACTTAAAAAATGCAGTTTTGAGATAACCGCTGCACAGCCGCCATTTTGAAATTAATCGCTTCGAAAAAATTATTGTACACAGTCACTGATATGTATGATAAATACCCTTTTTTGCAATCTAGATTTATTTTGTAGTTTTTCTGAAAAAAATCTCCAAAAAGCGTATTTTTCCGCCTCTAGAGTGGGCTAATCCCTCAAACCGTTTTGCTTGTATTTGCGTTGTTAATGGAAACAATTTTGAATGGTGGCTGCAGTGTCCTCGAGTTGATCATCCTTGAGAGGTATCTATACAAGAGGAGCATTCACCTCCCCGTTGCGCGTGTGCCTCGTGATTGGGACGCACGTGTGTGTCCCCATGGTGCCAGGATAATTTAATCGGACCCGTTATCAGATAATACGCTACGTCAATTGATCGAGAACATTTGCTCGTCGTCCTAGGCAGTGAACGGCGGCGGTGCTCTTTGTGCGAATGAAAATACGGCTGTCGGGCAGTGTATACGAGAGTTTCGATTGCACCAATCGAGGAGGAGCATGAAAGGCTCGGGCGGACAAAAGATGATCTGGTTTCGAAGTCAGAGATTTTTTCACGGAACTTAAGGGGCTTGCGTTAGCTTGCTGTTTTAACGATACGATTTTTGTATTGCATAGCTTTATAACCTTGGGTTTTAACTTTAATTTGTGAGAAAGATTTGGTAGAAATTCCAAAAATTCTCCGAGTTATGCTGATTTTTGTGGACGGTCAGCTCGCCCATTGTGCTGCGAAATATCTTGTTTTTTATTTTGCGTTTTATGTTTTATGAAACTATAAGTTGTATATCAAAATCTATTTGTCCGTTTTAGTTTAAATTCGGGCGAAGTATCGTATTTAACATTTTTTATCGTACTGCCGAATGATTTTTCGACATGTTTATCCGTTTGTTGATAACAAATTGTTAAGGCGGGACACCACAGTAACGGGTAATAAAATCGATTTTTTTTTGCATTTTCTCAAAGTATACATAACCAAGAATATATGAAAAAATCGTCAAGTTAAAATATCGAAAATTGGCCAAGGTATAGACGATTTAGTGAGAGCCGGTAGCGCAACGATTTACGTATACTAAAATTTTCCGATTTTGAATTTAAAAAAAAATTAAATTGGCGCAATTGCAGTAGCTATTGTTGTAGATAGACGTTCTTTTTTATTTGGTATTTTTAAAGCCCCGGAGTATAAGTAAAAATTTCGCCAAAATTACACTTTTTTTAACATCCGTAATTTTATGAAACCTTTTTATTTTTCACACTAATCTTCAGCCTATCGATCCGGCCGTTGGACCACGATTTTCATACAGAGGCTCTATTATACGTCAATAACGTGGTTAATTTTTTATTTTCAAAAATAAAAATTCACACGGTATAAGTTCAATGTATGCTTAACAACATACCGTTTTTTCAAATCCTAAATGAATAATTTAGTAGACGAAAAATATTCGGAAAACCGACCTTTTTTCAGACCGTGACAGTGGCGCCCTCCCTTAAGGGGGGCGATACCTTTAGGCGAGGACAACAATTGCTGATTTTCATTATTTTATTTTAAGGGAACATTTCTTCTCCATTGTTGAGACTTAGGGTATGTTTTATTAATACTTTTTTTCTGTTACATGATATTTTTTTTATTAATCTTTAAAAATGGCTGAGTTATGACACATTCTTTTAAACTACATTTTCAACACTCCCATGCAGAAATTTTGACCGGGATACCCTATGTCCGATCAAATCCCGATCAGGATTTGTCATGGATTCCTCAAAACCGGTATCCCGGTTAGAATCCAACTTGCATCAGTATCGGCATATATACGACGACGATGGCATCATTTTGAAAATTTTGGCGTCACGTGTATTTTCTGTATTACTATGGAATTCCTATCTACAGATAGGAATTTCTGTCTATAGATTCCTATCTATAAAATTCCTATCTATAGATAGGAATTACATAGTAATACCGAAAATACACGTGATGCCAAAATTTTCAAAATTATGCCATCGTCGTCGTACATATTCCGATACTGATGCAAGTTGGATTCTAACCGGGATACCGGTTTTGGGGAATAAGTCTCTATTTATACCCACCGACATGTCGGTGGGTATAAACATGTATTTAAGACAAATTAAAATCAAATTCACAATGATTAGATTAAAATTTACACCAACCGTGAGTTCTTACGTATTTCGAGAGAAAACATTTCGTCGAGGCAAAGAAATTTTTTCAAAAAAAGTTGTGAGTTTCAAATATTCCATTATAAATATGAAAAAAATCACAAAATGAGTTGTGAATTTCCTCAAGTTGAAGAAAATAAAAATCGAATTCACGACAGTTATATTAAAATTTACACCACAAGTGTAAACGTATTTTGAGAGCAAACATTGTGTTGAGGCAAAGAAATGTTCGCACAAAAAGTTATGTGCAAAAATTTCTTTGCCTCGAGGCAATGTTTTCTCTCAAAATACGTACGAACTCACTTTTGGCGCAAATTTTAATCTAATAATTTTGAATTTGATTTTAATTTGTCTTAAATACGAAAAAATTCACAACTAATTTTGTGAATTTTTTTGTATTTATAATTTCTTGTCAATACAATTTGCATTCTCAGATTTTGATGTGAATTTTTTTTTAATTCACATCAAAATCTCGCGATGAGCGCGATTTGCCATTTGAATCTTTGGACAAATTTTTTTTTACTGATAGTTTAATGCACCAAAACTTTATAAATGTTATTTATTTTTATAATAAATTTAACATGTCATAATTCCATTTTTGACATTTTATTTCCGCCTGTATTCACCCGTGATCCTTCCCAGATTCCTCAATGATTCCATAGGGAATCTATTTAGAGTCATTAAAGGATCCGGTTCTGGATCCCTAATGGAATCCAGTTTACGGATCTTACATTTAGTCTTCGAATCTGATCCGATATCGGACTAGATCCCGACTGGGAGCCCGGGATACAAGTCAGAATCCAGCTGTATCCCTGCCAAAATTTCTGCACGGGCTGTGGCGTATAGTTAAAAAACTAATCGATCGTTTCCGATGAAATTTGGTATAAATCTTTCTAACCTCATTGTCTAAAACATGATCGTGAATGTTTAAAAAAAAAAGTATTCTTTTATTGCAAAATGTAACGATTTTTTTCAGAAAATTCAATCTCTTTGTTTGTGTTGAATAAAATTTGGTATACATCTTTCTAACCTTATTGTCTAAAACATGATCCTAAATGTTTTCTTTTTTAAATAAAAAAGTATTCTTTTATTGCAAAATGTAGCGATTTTTTTTCGGAAAATTCAATCTCTTTGTTTCAAAGCATACCATTCCATCGATTTTCAATATTTGTCACTTTTTCTTGGTTCATATTCTGCTTATGAGTGTTAAAGAAAGAAAAATCGTCGTTAGTTTTTTTTTTCAGATTAATCCCGCCGACGCTACGTGTCACGCCGTCTGACAACATCCGCCGCAGGCCGTTTAAAAGACCGCGTCATACGTCCGCCATTTTTAAAGATTAATACAAATAAAAAATACCATATAACAGCCAAAAGTAGTAATAAAACATACTCTGAGTCTCAATAATGGCGAAGCGATCTTTCCTTTGAAAAAAAATCATGAAAATCCAATTTTTTCTTCGCCTAAAAGTATCTCCCCCCTTAAAGCGTTTGTCGAAAATCGAAATTTCTCGTCTACATCTTGCCATTTTCGTCATATTTGAAATTAAAAAAAAGTCGCCACTCATACGAAAGTTTCATTATTATACTAAAAGGGACCGTCCATAAAATGCGTCATTTTAAAACAGGCTATAAAACATTTTAATAAATTAAAAATTGAAATCTAGAATCGATTTTTCACGAATCTCAAATTTTATACGTTGCATAATTGAATATTTACTTGCCTGGCGTAGGTGTAAGTGAGGAGCGATATGACTGCGGTCGGTCCTATGTTGACCTCGCGGCATGTTCCGAACAAAATGTAGACTAGACTTCCGGCAAAGGCGCTGTAGAGACCGTACTGGGCGCTCAGTCCGGCCAAACTCGCATACGCTATTGCCTACGATCAATCATGCGATCACAATAGCAGTACACGCGCCTTGTCAAGATCGATTTATCGTCATTATCGATCAATAATTGCAGATCGGCGTCACCGTTTCGCGAGAATTTCGATTTTTGAAATGGCAACAACGCAAATGGTGATAATTACTTGTGGTATCAACGTCAGACCGACGGTCAAACCGGCCACGAGATCCCCGAGGGCGTCAGCCCCACTGTACGCTGGTAACCATCTTGCTATTGGTATCCTTCGCTCCACCAACCTCTTACAATTTATTCTTCTCATTTTTCCGTCAGCCAGACATTCCGATATTCTAAACAGAAGGACGTCGACATTGCACAATTAGTCGCCTGTAGAAGACGCACATCCATATTGTAATTCAGTCCGGAGTTCGTTATTAAGGGGCTATATCAGTGTGACACTTTCAAAAAATCGATTTTTTGCCTTTTTCGATTGCTTATACTTTCAAGAATATCATTATCATTTATATCAATATCATTTTATCTTGCAAAAATCGATAATTAAATCTTTAAACGCGTTTTTATCGTAAAGAGATTTTTCAAATTTGCTGACATTGTAACTCGAAGAGCAATTATCCGATTGACTTGAAATTTTAACTGAGTACTCTTGAATATATTTACTCTACAATGACGTAGAATATTTTTGATTGGATGAAAATTGACGATTTGGTGCTGAAAAAACGACCATTTTTTATAGGCAAGAAAACAGACTTTTTTTCATAACTACGCCATTTTGTTAGATTTTGATATTTTTCGAAAATCTTACGTCATTGTACAGGAAATACCTTCCAGTTTAACGACATTTTTTCCTTTTTCGGTTTCAGCTACTCAATCGGCCGGAATCATGTCAGCAGTGGAGGAACTTTTTTTTGGCGCCTCCGAAGGCAGCGCAGAAGTCGCTTGGATCTCGGTATTTTTCTATGAAAAAATTATGTAAAATAGGTCAGATATAGCCAAATATATTCTTAATTTTCTGAAACATTTAATTGAGTACTTTTGTTCCAAAAAATTCCCGAAAATCACCCAAATTTTCAGCGTTCATACTGGTATATGGCCCCTTAAATCCACAGGTTTGATGTCAAATTGAAAAAAAAACCCGTACGTCTTTTCAAACAGATTTGTTTTTTTTTCTTCAAGAACTCGAATATGTTGAGTTTTTTGTGTTGAGAAATATAATTCTTTTATTTAAAAAAATATATTTTAAAAAACCCTTACGAATTCTTTCCAAATATATTTGTTTTTTTTCTTCGTGAATTCGAGTATCTTGTTTTTTATATAGGGAATTAGAATTCTTCTTTTTGGCATATTTTCATGTTATAAGTACTAATTATTTTTATGTGTGGAAATAATTGTTCTACGACAAAGTTAGTCGAGGTCTTATCTAACATCAATTACAAAGTAATTGTGTTTTTTCCTATAATTTTGTGTAATGCTCATTCGGCGTTGATGGTAAAAAAGAAATTTCTTTTGAGACCATATTTATAGCGATTTTGCTAGAGCTGTTATATTATAATAACTGTATAATAGATTTAAAGCGAAAACAGCTAAGATCTGTGTATGCATATACACGAATTAACACTATCCATCAATTTTTTTATACTCAATCCAATGGAAAGTGAATAAGAAATAAATTGTGAAAATCTTCGTACATAAAAGAGATCTAACCGAAATTTAGAGATCTATATAGATCTATAGAGAATCAGAATTCTTCTATTTTTTTTAAATGAAAACTCGAACGACTTTCTAATAGATTAATTTTGTTCTTCTTCGTGAACTCGAAAATTTCGTGGTTTCTATATAGGCAATAATAATTAATCTATTTTAAAAAACAAAACAAAAACGCCAACGTTTTTTCAAAAATAGATTTGTTTTTGTTTTTCTTTGGGTACTGGAATGTCTTGTATTTTTTATATTCAGAAAAACAATTCTTCTATTTTCTAAACCAAGTTAAAAAAATGCGAACGAATTCTTTCTGATAGACTTGTTTTTTTTCTACGTGAACTCGAATATCTTGTTTTTTTTTATATAGAGAGAACCAATTCTGCCATTTTTAAAACAAATTTAAATAGACGCCATCGAATTCCTTCTAATAGATTTTGTCTTTTTTTCGTTCGTGAGCTCGAATGTCTTGTTTTTTATGTTCAGAAAACAAATTCTTCTATTCTTGAAAACAAATTGAAAAAAAAAAACGCGAACGAATTCTTATAGATTTTTTTCTTCTTGAACTCGAATATCTTCTGTTTTTTTTTATTGAAAAACTGCTATCTTTTAATTATAGTACTTTCATAAAAATTAATTTACATTCCGTCATTACAGTTTGCAGAATGCATGTCCTTGCGATAATTCTCGTATTTTCATTTACAAAAAAGGATTATTTTACTGACTGGCACGAGAGAAAGATTCGGTAGGGATAATTTCGTAATTAACCCGATTAGGTAATCGTGCTAATTATGAATTATTGATATTGAATTTTCAAGCCGAGGAACAATCATAATTACGACTTTTTAAAATGAATTAACGTGACTTTTATCTCACCTAATGATACGAACAAATATTCTGTAAATAATACTGAATTGTTATAAATAAATGTATGAAGAGGTGAATAATGTTTTATTACGAAAGATTTCCTTTTTTTTCATAAATTACTTCACATTCTACTGCACTTTAGAATGTGTCTAATGAGTTTCTTCGGGTGATTGTTACGAACTGCACGAACAGAATTGACATAAGAATAGTGTTTGAAAAAAACAAACACGAACTGAAAACGCATAAATGATAGTCACGTTTTTCAAGACTGCATTTGCATATGCACCGATTACGCGCTTAGACACTCCTGACTTGCAAACGAATATGAGCAACAATTGCCTGTAATGGAAAATTTACAGAAGGCTCGTGATAACAATAATAGTAATTACAAATTCCGTCAGCTGCGCGAGTCGAAGCCGCAATTTCGTATTTCGTCATTGAACTTCTTGTCGTGCGCTAAACAAACGAGTTGCCGTAACAAATTAACAAAATTCAATGTCGAGATCGTATTATCGATGATCCCGCGCCTACATAGCCGCTCTCGACAGTCATCGCCGTTCCGGCATTCAACTTCCGGAGGTTGGCCACTCCATTTAATTTTTCCTCACTCAATTTGGTCCGCAATACATTTGACAATATTGTATAATTTTTTTTCACATTATTAGTGGCACATTATTTTCACAAGTGTCACTAATTCTAATAAATTCAAAGGGCGTTGAATTTTTATTGAAATAATTCGAAAGCCAAATACCATAAATATATAAATGATTACGGTACAAGGCATTGGAAAAATTGAAACGAACGCATTCGACATCAAACCCAAACAAATTCAACGGGACGCCAATTAAATCACGTCTACGGTTTAAAAAAATCAATATTTATCAATAAAAAATCATCTATAAATCGAATTAAAAAATCGAAATGACAAGAATAATTAGACTATAGATCCAATCAATCAATGCAATTGTTTGTCGTCATTTTCACTTTACAACTCGACTCTTGAAAGCTTGAAAGGTGCAATCCTGAAAATATTTCGCAAAATCGTCTTCCTCATTATTGCATCCTCCATACTTATTTTAGCGAGGATTAGTGACGAAAAAATTCTTACTCACGATCGGAAGCTTATTCAATAAAGGAAGTCTATCCAAAACATTCGACACATGTTTTTCACCTTCGAATCCAATTTTAATTGCCCATTTCGTTAGTCGCGAAAAATCAATAAATAGCACAAAATCAGGACGAACAGTTCACACGCTGGTAATGAAAATCGACAGAGATCGGTAGGAAAAAAACAACGCGGAGAAGCGACGAACCGAAGACACGATTTCTTTGGCGGATTTGTACAGCTCGTATCAAGACCTGAGTCGGTCTATCACTGATCTCTAGATTTAGCTACATTAGTGTCGAATCTGCGTTTACACCGACTCGTCTCCAAAACCCGTGTGTGCGAACTTCCTCCACAAGACCGTCGACGACTAAACGAGACAACGAGACCAGGACAACGACAGAGCGTGCTCGTAACTTGGTGGGGCACCGCATGATTGCTTTTTTCTTTCCTTCACTCCCACATTCAACAAACGTACGATTAACAAACACACTTTAAGGGGCTATATCAGTGTGACGCTTTCAAAAAATCGATTTTTTTTGTTGCCTTTTTCGACAGTTTATACTTTCAAGAATATCGTTATCATTTATATGATTTATATCAATATCATTTTATGTTGCAAAAATCGATAGTTAAATCTTTAAACGCGTTTTTCTCGAAGTGAGATTTTTCAAATTTGCTGACATTGTAACTCAAAGAGCAATTATCCGATTGACTTGAAATTTGAACTGAGTACTCTTGAATATATTTACTCTACAATGATGTAGGATATTTTTGATTGGATGAAAATTGACGATTTGGCATTGAAAAAAACGACCATTTTATAGGCAAGAAAACAGACTTTTTTTTCATAACTACGCCATTTTTTTACATTTTGATATTTTTCGAAAATCCTACGTCATTGTACTGGAAATACCTTACAGTTTAACGACGTTTTTTCTTTTTCGGTTTCAGCTACTCAATCGGTCGAAATCATGTCAGCAGTGGAGGAACTTTTTGTTTTTGGCGCCTCCGAAGGCAGCGCATAATTCGCTTGGATCTCAATATTTTTCTATGATAACATTATGCGATATAAGTCAAATATAGCCAAATATATTCTTAATTTTCCGAAATATTTAATTGAGTACTTTTCTCCAAAAAATTCCCGAAAATCATCCTAATTTTCAGCGTTCACACTTGTACAGCCCCTTAACGTGAAACGAGCGGACGTCCAATATATTTTATTTTTTATTGACACTCGTTCGCTCCTCGTTTCGCAATGTCAAAATAATCTTCAATCACGTTTTGCCAAATCAGTCATTTCCACGAATTGTTTTGCAATGTTCGCGGAATTTTTTCCTCTTTGCAAAAAAAAAAGAAATAATTCTCGGTATTTCATAAGTCTGGGCTTTGCGACGTTACTCGAATTCTCGTCGCTTTAGCGAGGTATAAAAAACATACTGCGTTACGCAATCAAGGAAAAATTCTTTTTAAATTAAGTTTTATTATTATTATTATTATGTTCTTAAATAACGCAACGTGAATCGCAGAGATTTTGATGCTCGCCAAAAGGCAATTGTGTTCGAGCTCGTGGACGGGGAATCCCGGATAAAACGACAGAAAAATGGCAATAACATGAGAACCGTTTTTATATCCTCATACGATTAATCGACACGGTTTTTCCTCTTCCTTTATTCGTCGGTGCGTAAATATTGCAACGGTAAATGAAAATAGTGGTATTTTTTTAATTCAACAACATCGTTAAATTTATGCAATTCGAAGAGTGCCGAGCGATCTTCATTTTTATTTAAGGGGGGAGATACATTGAGGCGAGGAAAAAACGATGATTTTCATTATTTTTCTTTTACAGGAATGATTTTTTCACCATTTTGGACTTGGGGTATGTTGTATTGCTACTTTTGGCTGTTACATGGTATTTTTTTATTTTATTGATCTGTAAAAATGGTGGGGGTACGGCACGGTATTCTAAAGGAGTTGCAGCGGATGTTGTCAGACGGCGTGACACGTAGCGATGGCGGGATTAATCTGTAAAAATACCAACAAATATTTTCATTTCATTAACACTCATACGCAGAATATGAACCAAGAAAAAAGTGAGAAATGTTCAAAATCGATGAAATGGTACGCTTTGAAACAAAAAGATTGAATTTTCCAAAAAAATGGCAATGTTTCGCACAAAAAAAATACTCAAACATTTTGTTTTTCCATTTCAGATCTTGTTTTAGATAATAAAAATGCGACGCCTCCGCTATTTTCAAAGTTTAATAAAAAAAATACCACCTATCAGGCAAAAAATCTTTCCTTTAAGAAAAACCATGAAAATTAGCGATTTTTTTTCCTGGCCTAAAGATATCTCCCCCCTTAAAAAATCGCCAAATTTTTTTTTGTCTATTCCAATATTCTTCGATGGCACGTAGAAAGTGTGGAAAACCGCTGTCGATACAGGTGACCGCATTCTCGACACTGAGATCGCTCAGATGTGTCGAAATTATTTTCCTCTCTCTGTAATATTTCTTTAATTCTTTTTTCGAACTTTGCTTTAGGCCTGTTGAGTTTTGCGTACGTGCAAAAATAGCGAGTCAATAATAAAAGCCAATATTCCGCTCGTCAGGTCGCTGCAACATGTATATACAAATTGACCGCAGAAAGGAGAGAAAATCGAGTAGCAAAAGAATCGAGGGTCACGGCTGAGATTCTCTGAGCAGAAAAAAAGAAGAAAAAAAACACGCACAAAAGTATAATGAAGAATCAATAGATCGCTCGTGGCAATAGCCGCCGTGATAATTATATTATCGAGTGTCCCGAGAATGAGACACTGTTTGAAAACTTAATAATACTTCGATCTATATATATATATATATATATATATATGTACAGGGTGTTAGGAAGATAGATACGAAGCCTTAAGGGGGTGATAGTTCACCTCGTTAGGAACATATCTAACCTAGGTTACCTTAGTCCACAGTCTAAGAATTTCGGGTTATCATGGTAAGTATGATTTTTGTAAAATTTCCCAAAATTTGGTACTAACTCCGTTCATAATGTTCAAACAGAAAATAATCGGTAACTAAAAACTTATCTGCGTCTTAGCTTAAAGTGTATTCAATCGAGAAACACCAATGCAATCATCTGTATCCACACAACTAACTAAATGGGAAGTGTTGAATAATTAAAAACTTGTCAAAAAATAAAAATACCTGTTATGTTAAGGCCTTAGGCCACAGTAACGGGTATAAAATCATGTGCGAATTTAACAATTTTTTTTCATGTGAAAAAGTGATTCTCTCATAAAATTAATTACACATCTATTTAGTATGAATATCAAGCTGTTAGAAAATATATATTTTTTTTGTCAATGTACAAAATCGCCGACTACTCGAAACTTCTCGAAACTTATCGGAACACCTTTTTTCCAATTGGCGTGACAAATAACTTCAACAATGTTCATTCGATTTACTTCAAATTTAAAAGTTACGGTCCTAATTGCATTTCGCAGAGAAGTACTTACGGAATTTCTGATTAATCGAAAACTTTTCATTTTATGAGCAGTTTATGAGTCATTTTAACGAAATTTTTCACTGAAAATTCATTTCTTAAGTTCAAATACCTACAACTCTTGAATAGACAATATTTTTTATATTCCGTACGTACTTCTCTAGGTATTCTAATGTAGATTGACTAGAATTTTTGTTTTTTGTTCCAGGTCAAAAATTGTGGATACTAACCGTCACGCCGCGAGAGGGCCTAAAAAAAGATAACAAAAGAAATAGTAGTAGTCGGCCATTCAGTACATCGAAAAAAAATATATATATTTTCTAACAGCTTGATATTCATACTAAATAAATAGTTCATAATAAATAAATAGTTACTGTGGCCTAAAGCCTTAATGCTATTAACAAAAATAGCATTAACATAACAAGTAAACGAGTTAGTGCCTAATTTTGGGAAATATTCCAAAAATCATACCATGATAACTCGAAATCCTTAGACCTTGGACTAAGATAACCTAGGTTAGATATGTTTCTAACGAGGTGACCAATGACCCCCTTAAGGCTTTGCATCGACCTTCCTAACACCCTGTATATATCAGGAACTTGAACGCCTTAATACTCTTCGTTCTGCACATCGACGCCTTCGAATTCCCGCGTAATTGCGCACTCTCCCGATCGAATTATTGACCGTAATCCACGCGTCATTTCCCATCCGGAGATACGTCACATTTTTCATACTCGCTTCAACAACCGCGCGCTGACGTTGCAACGTTTTTCGCGTTGCGAGGAAAGAAAAGTTACATCGTTGTTACATTTTATCGAGATTGAACAAATTCTGCACTCGTTGTCAGAACGAGACAGATTTTTTGCCGGCTTTTGTTCATAGGCTTCACGTGTGACGACGCGGTACCCGAAGAACGAGGTGATCGCGCGGTTTCGTTTTTTTTTTTTAAGAAGTCACGAGCACGTGCTTCTCGTACGTCTTTCCAGTCACGAACGAGGAGACCGCCCGAGTACTCGAATTCTCTCACGAATGACAATCTCTTTTTTGCCGAAACTTCCGGTTTTCTCCTTCTTCGATCTTTCGCGCTCGTTGAATACCATTTTTCACACCGTGTGCCATTGCGGCTTTGTGAGGATGAGAAGTTCCTTTTTCGTTCTATGGGTATTTTTTTTTTAGGACACAACAAATTGGAGACACAGTGTGCAAAATAATGAAAAACCATCAGATTATAATATTTTTTCATGATTCGTACTATATGGTGCATAATAATAGTCATCTTATTCATTCATAATAAAATGTATAATCATAATAACACGAATAATAATAATAACAATAATCGGGTACCAATATCATCATCATCATAATAAAAAATAACCAAAACAATAACAATATTGCTATTGTTATAATAACACTAATAACTTTACCTTCTTATGATTGCTATAATTATTATTACTATTATAACAATAAACATCATCATCATTGTCATTATTAATATTATAAAAATAATATATCTTATAGATAGCCCTTGTTGAATATTACAAAATATTCTTCAAATGCAAAAAGCAGTGTGTAGTACACGCTTTACATTTTCTTTATTATTCCATAATAGTACTGGAATAGTTTTCTTTAAATTTGTAAAAAAACATCAATCCACAATATATAAATGATTCACGATTAAGCAACGACATTTTTAAAATATTACTTTTTATCAATTTTCCGTGTCATTGCACAATACTTTTCGATTTGTATTTTTCGACCTTCCTTTTATTGGTGAGTTTTTCAAACGAATGGATTTACGTTCAGAAACCAGTGCTCAATCGTTAAAAAAAAATGATCGACTCGAGAGCCAAAGTTTAGCTCCTCCGAAATAAATATTTTCCAACAATTTATCGCGTGGTTCAAGCATCGGTGTTTCTCGCGACAATTAAATTTATGACTTTTCGAGTAAATTACGAAAAAGCCTCGACCATGGCAGCCACTTTTCAATCGAGGCTACGGAAGTGCGAGCCTCGCAGTTACGCAACCTTCCATAATAGCAGGCCGCTTGCAACGAAGCGATAAAGAACGTTTTTTCTTTATTGCTTCGGTACAAGACACACACGGACAGAAAGTCCTCATGAGCTTTGCGAATATTTCAATACATGATTTACGAAAAAAAAAATCCTGCTTGGATTTAGGGTAATTTCGGGGGAGTTGGCCATAAGGGAGAGATGGCCAAAAGAAAAATTTCGATATTTTTTTCTTAAAAGATGCATTAATATCTTAAAAATGACATACTCAAAGGATTAAGGTGGGAAAAATGTCTAAATACTTGTATTTTGAATTTTGGCGCGAAAACCTTAAACGCGTTTTTCTCGAAACTACATTTTTCAAGTCGGCCGGACTCATAACTCAAACAAATCTTGACCGATTGACTTGCAATTTTAACTGTATATTCACAACTACATTCTGCATAGATGTACGTAGGATTTTCTCGATAAATTACATAGTTTTTTTTATAAACAAATTTCTGACCATGTTTTTTTGAGAGTTTTGAACTTTTATTTTAAAAACGCGCTGTTTTCGCAAAAATCGATATATCAAAAAAATCCTACGTACCTCCGTAGCTATTCACATGTATAATCGAAAGAAAAACATTCGTTCGCTGTAATTTAAAAATTGCAAGTGCCGTGGGTCTGGCTGCCCGCCTATGAAAAAAAAGGCTTCGTCGAAGAAAGGCTGTCCAGCCGCTATTTTGTTTTATATTACTTGGAAAAAATACTTTATACAGATTATAATATGTACAATAAAGGACCTTTTCAGAATTTTGAATTATTCCATTGTCCCGCTAAAAATAATTCCCCAAATATACTTATTTTTCCCCCACTACAGTGGCCTTACCCCTTAAGTAAGTAAGTAACGTTCATATATCTTTATTCCTTGACAAGCAGATTCATTTCTTTCTTGTTACCCCTTCCGTGATATATTACGTATGAAAAATAATAAACGAAGGTTGTGTAAAACGGTGAGTTGTCTCTGAACATCTACGATGTAATCTCGAGAACGAGACTCGAAATATAATTAAACGATCAGACGAACTTACCTAAGTGCGCACAAACTTACCTTACATACTTACTACCAAAGTAAGTAAGTAACTAAGTAAGTAAATGTTAAGTTAAAGTAAGTAAAATGTGAAGTAAATCCTTTTTAATTATTCTGTCTATTGTGAAATTTTTTTGAACGCTTTATGTTTTAAATTGTGGTAATGGTATTCTGTAAAAGTAATGGTTACTTTTGTATTTCTTGAATAGTTCACGAACAGTGCTTTGTTATAAACTCAATATTTCGCATGTATTGTTTCTACTTGTTTACATTTTAGATGTGACCATCTCTCCCGGGAGATTAGGAGAGATGGCCACCTACAGTCGGTGTATGATGGCCATAGTATTAGTTGTATTGTGTTCAAGTAATTCATTTTTCTTACATTTGTTTTGGATGCCTAATAAGTACAAGAGAAAAGCAATTGCTCTACGGGGGAACTAGACTCAAGAATCATTAAACGCAGTTATTAGTGGTGTGAAAAATGATAAATGGTCGGTTCGTGCGGACGCGGGGACCTACGAAATCCCTAGGAAGACTATAGAAAGACAATATAAGAACAATGAAAAAAAAAAGTTGCGGAGAAAATTGTTATGAAACTCGCCTCATCGAAGATTGGCTTCAATGGAGAGTGTGCCAACTTTGGGTACACAAAAATTATACTGATTTCGATTATATGCGTTCTAGATGTGGCCAAAAGAAAAAAAAGAGTCAAAACATAAATCCAAAGAAAAACCGAGAGCATAATGCTGGGTAACTGGCCATTTCATCTCTACTCCTATGGCCATCACCTCATAGACGAGACGTCTGTGGGGTTGGAAATTTTATTTTATAGTTAGAATTACTATTTTTTTTAAATCACGATTGGTTATCTCTCCTCTACTCCTATGGCCATCACCTCTCCGGGTGTGATGGGCATCACCTCTCCGGGTGTGATGGGCATCACCTCTCCGGGTGTGATGGCCATAGGAGTAGAGGAGAGATAACAAATCATGATTTTTCAAAATAGTGATTTTAAGGTTGATCTGGTAGGAGTTTGTTTTAATTTCGTAAATGATCTTAAAGTTGAGTGTTCAAAGTTAAATCACAAATGAAGATACATTTTATTTTGACGGATTCTTAAAAAAAAATAGGGCCAACTCACCGTAATCTTTTTTTTCCAACTCCACAGACGTCTCATTTTCCACGCCGTTTTGGTACGAAAAAAATCGCACTTCGTAGCAAAGAGTTATCGCTACCCACGTACTTTTCTTTTTTCTTTTTTTTTATTGTCGAGAAATAGCATATGTACAGAAACATTTTACATCGAGAACAATCAAGAGACTCGCTTTCTCCCGAGGATTTCCTGAAAATTGTGCTCGTTTCTCGAACCCGTGGAATTTTCCGATAGATCGATGGAGAGCGAGTAGGACGAGCCGAAGTGAGAATGATGCAGATGCGTCACCGAATCGTAGATGCGGTTCTGACGTCGAAGAGGATCCTCGCCCGTGAGCCAATAAGTCTTCATGTCGCCCTTGCCCTGCAATTCGTCCGTGTCTTTTATTCTCGCTATGTTTCTCTTTTCTTTCGTCAAACTTTTCCTATTAGTGCTATATACACATCGTACGATTGGACGTTATATACCTTGATATAAATAATTCCACGCTCCTCGGCCTCGTAACCCCCCAGCTTTTGCAATAATCTCCACGTTTCCTCGGACATGTGAATTCTCAAAGGCAAACCCGAAGACTCCATTCTCGATGCTGTGTTCACGGTATCTCCGAAGAGGCAATAACGTGGCATTTTCAATCCGACTACACCAGCCACGCATTGACCTGAATTAAATACACATCTACTCAACATCTAGTTATAAAATCATCATGGCGATGGCAATGAGAGTAGCAATGAAAAAAAATAATACCAACAACGAGACTTTCAACAACAATAATAATTATATTAATGATAATGATGATGATAATGATGACAATGACAAACATTTCATTCAATAATTAATGGCAATAAGTGTAGTATAAATAGTGATAAATAATAATAATCGTAACAATAATAAGTAATTGTTACGATTGTATTATTATTGTTATTATTATAATCATAGCAGTTATAATAATAACAATAACGATAAGAATATCAACAATGTTTTTGACAGGAAATACTTTAGAGAAACGCATTAAGGGTAAAACTGAAAAAATTAGGAAAAGTCACCAACGCGACATGGGGATTGTTTCGAAGGGCAGGAGCAAATAGCCTGAAAAGGCGACGTCATGTGACGAATGCGATAGTTTAAATGGGATATTATATGAGAATGAAGTGTGGGGGTGAAAGAGACGGAAGCTGATGGAAAAATTACAAGGGGGCTTTGGTAAGAAGACCATAGGCCTAAATAGGAACATACCAAATTATATATGGAGGATGAAATGTAGAGGTATGCCGAAAGAAACATGGAAGAGAGCGGCAAATTATTCAATAGAGATAATAAAGATGGGGGAAGAAAGATGGCCGAAGAAATGCCTTAAGGCGAGATATACATTTAAAACGATCAACAAATCGATTTCTTTTTTGCCCCTTTAAACGATAGAACTATATATGTGGAATATTTTCCTGAAGATTCAAAGCGAAATTCGAAAAACTTCAAACGCCACAGCCCATCTACGCTGTACCTCTATGCTCGGATTCGGAACGCGCAGAAGGGCAGGCAGAAATGGGCAAAAAGTATTTAAATTAACAACTAACGATTAAAATGACTACCGTAATTGATAATTTAATTATTTTGTAATAGATTAGTTAAGTAATTAGTTACCACGAGTACCTAATGCAATTTAATTGGAATTCTATGTAAACTTTGAACCCGTTTTTGTCAAAATTGCATCTTCGAAATTGGTGGGCAGGATTACTCAAAAACTATTAAGCCGATTGAGTTGAAACTTGGTAGAAATATTGATAATATGGCTACCGTCTATTTGACGAGAATTGTTTTTGAAAGATGGAAAAAAAACTACTTTTTTAAATCCAAATTTGGCGTGAAATGAGGATTGTTTTTTTTGTAATTGCGCGCCATTATTTTAAGGGGAGGTACCTGAGGAAACCAATGTTTCGATTGGATCCGGGTTTTTTAAATTGGAAAATATGTACACTGAAGTATGTTTAGGAATTTTTTAAAATAAATTCGTTGAATTTTAACTTAACATTCGTTTTTCGTTCGTAGTTTTCGACCATTTTGGGTCGCATACCCATTGCATAAAAAAGCAACGGTTTAATCAAATGAAAAACCCCTACGTGGCGACCGAGAAAAACTGTCGAAGAATATTGTATCCAAATTTGGACAAAATCGGAGAAGCATTTTTCAAGGTACATCTGGCACCGACTTTGAAAAATATGTTTCGAGATAATCGCCTTTGAATCGCTCCCAGTCAACGAATTTATTTTTAAAAAAATCCTAAACATACCTTAATGTACATATTTTCCAATAAAAAAAATCCGGAGCCAATGGAAACATTACTTTTTGAGATAAAAATTCCCAAAGTTTACCTGTTTTTTCTCGCCATTTACTCACGTACCTCCCCTTAAATCTGCATTTTCATCATTTTAATTACCGTCAAATAGAAACTATGAATGTTCTAACGGAAAAGTTTTTTGCATTTTTTGGCAAATCAAAGGCAAATCAAAGAGTAAATAAAAAAAATTGCTTTGTTTACTTAAAGATATACATAATCGTATTAATAATATTAGTAATAAATTATTATAATAATAACAATATTATCAATAACAATGAAAATATTTAACCGCGTAATAGTAATAAGTGTAGTGTAAAAGTAAAAAAATTACATAACCATAATAATTTATTATTATTATCCCATAATTGATAGTATCAATAATATAAATGATAATAAATATGCGAAAAGAACAGTGATAATGAATACAATTGGCATAATAATATGACCAATAATAATATCAGATACAACAATAATAATGAGTTAAAAAAAATAACGAAATATAAAACTGTCGTTAATATTTGTTTATTCAATTCTAACCGGAGTGAATTCCAACACGAATTTGTAGACCTTCACCGGGTTTGTGGGGCAGCTCGAACCTTCGAATTCGTCTCAGGAGATGGAGGGCCATGGACGCGATTTCCCCGGCATGGTTGTTGCCATTTTTTATAGGAAGACCGGAAACGACCATGTAAGCGTCACCTATGGTCTCGATCTGTGAAGCACGGGTCGATGAGCTATCCGGAATGTCGATTGACAACGAAAAGCACGCGCAAATTGTCTCTCGAGTTGCTTCCACAACAGCAACAATAATGTCGAAAATTGGATAATCGTTTTTTCCAGGACAAATAAACATTTTCGTCGAGGTGAGTAACGCAGCGGGAGAATTACGAGTTACGCCTTATTTTTGTTTGAGTTTGTTTAAGTTCAAGTTTTTCATCGCATGTGACAATGTGTCAATGATCGGTTGTCGATAGCCCACACGGAGATAAAATATATGTAAAAATATATTGTTCGATGTATTAAAAAAGGATGTAAAATATATTTCAGATATATATTATCTATCTTAGATATAAATTAGACATATGCAATATATACGGGAAATGCATTAAAAATGTATTCGCGATATCGAAGTTTTCGCGGAAAATAGATCTTCAGAATATATTGAAAATACACTTACAATGTACTCAAATTACCCTCGAAATATACTACACATGTATTTTAACTGTATTCGACTTATAATTGAAATATACTTTAAATGTATTTAAACTACATCTAAAATATACACGATTTATGCTCATACTCCGTTTAAAATATACGTGAAATATTCTTAAAAATTTCGTTATGACGTTATTTACATCATTGCACCCTTTTACGATATTTTTTTCTTGTCCTTAATTACGATTATGGTGTTTGCGGTTCAAATTTAAATTATATCAGACGCTTACACGCCGTAAGGTGGTTTCGAACCCGGGACCTCTGAGTGATGAGCTGGGACCTTCCCCACTGAGCTAGTTCTACTTGTTAAATTAAGGGGTAAGGCCACTGTAAATTTTTTGAAAAATCGATTTTTTTTATTGGCTTAAAAAATAGTTTAAACCCTCTAGTTTAAAAATAGTTTAAATCCTTTTAACTTCTTTATTTAATTTTTTCCAATAAAAAACTATTCGCAAAACTTTAAACGCGTTTTTCTCGAAACATGGTTTTTCAAAATGGCACGCAGCATAACTCGAACAATTTTCATTTTTTTTACTTGAAATTTTAACCAGATGTGAACATTTACATTATCTTGAGAATGTCGATCGGAATTTTCAAGAACTTTATTTATTGATTTTTTATTAACAAAAAACTTGCCGTTTTTTTCGTCAAAAATCAATTTTTTTTTTCAAACGCACGCCAAATCCACAAAAATTGATACTTTTTAAAATCCGATCGACATTCTCTAGCTATAGCCCTCTAGATTAATGGTTTTTTTTTGTTCTAGATTCAAAAGTGCACCAGTGGTGCTGCGTGCCGCGGAGCCCTGGAAGCAAAACATGTCCCGGGAAGATAGCTGTGGAACCGCCATTTTGTTTTTTTTTACTGTAAAAAAATTTTATAATAAAGTTTAATGTATGCCCGATAACACCATTAAAAGTTTTTTTTCAAATACCTTCAATTTCGGGAGCAAAAAATTAGTGAAAAAACCTTTTTTTTTGGGCCGTTACAGTGGCTTTACTCCTTAACTTTCGTATCGTCTGCATATCGTACAATACACAGAGTTAGTTTATTGAGAAATGTGTGGATTTACAAGAGTAACTAACATTATCGGATCAATTACTTAATTGCGTTCGCATAGAGAGCGATAATCGAAAAGAATTACGAGATTACATAACCTTCAATTTTTTTGTCCGATCTTTTATTCCGGCTAGTGCGGCTAGGTCTTCGCGAGATACCGACTTGAAGATGTTTTTCATTTGCAACGTCATCTGTTACTCAAGTTGCTTAACCAACCATATTTAAAATATATAAAACATACATTCAGTTTGTATGTTTGATATATTTAAGATGTACCTTAAATGGATTTATATTTATATATCATATAGATTTTTAATCTTATCCAAAATTATACTTGACATATCCAACTTTTCGTAAAAAATGTATTTAATATATGTTTTAGGTATCTTTTGATATATTTTTTATATATTTCATTTCCATGTGGGAGATCAATCGTGGGTACCTTGTAAACGTCGTAATGGGAGATAATGTAGTCGTAGTACGTGTAAAGCTCGTTGAGCAACGTGACGACTTGGAGGGGTGTACTGTTCGCGGCCAACTCAGTGAATCCGACAATGTCACTGAAGAGAATCGTCACGCAGTCGAAATTCTCCGCCTCTATTGGATCTCCACGTTTCAATGATTCAGCGACGGTTCTGAAGATAAAAAGACACTAAAAACATTTTTCGCAATAAGCGTTGCCCCGGACAACAGAAATGGGAAATGCAATTATCGCAAACCTGGGAAACATGCGATGGAGAAGAGCGTCGGTCTTCTCCTTTTCCCCCATTAATTCGTTCGTTCTCTCCTGCACGAGATCCTCGAGATTGCACGTGTATTTTTGCATAATCGCAAGCATATTGTCAAAGATGTTTGATTTTCTGGAATATTCGTTATAGCCAATATGAATAATAGTTTTTGTAAATAATAATATCAACAATAATAATAATAGTAATAAATATCATTGTTGTTTTGCCAGCCTTCTTCATATGGTACTTATTGTTATAATAATTACCATATGAAGAATTTTTGTAATTATATAGAAAATTTGGTGAATAAAATAATTATTATAAAA
Organism: Ophion obscuratus; assembly: GCA_964007375.1. Taxonomy (NCBI): domain Eukaryota; kingdom Metazoa; phylum Arthropoda; class Insecta; order Hymenoptera; family Ichneumonidae; genus Ophion; species Ophion obscuratus. The sequence continues at coordinate 14,789,606 of OZ023315.1, read as the reverse complement.
AATGATAACGCCCTTAGCAAAAGTTATGATGAAAGTAATGATAACAACAATAATAATTATTATGAGTGATCATAAGGAATTTATTCATTTAAATTATGAGTAATTAGTCATAACAACGATAATAATGATTATTATTATTACATAGAGTAATAGTAATGATAATTATAATAAATATTTATGACCGCTATCATTATTATTTTTGTACTCATATTATACAATTACAGAGGGAAAAAAGATGGTCGGAGCGTAAGGTTGCGCTGTGGAACAGCTCCAGAAAAAAGCGAACTATTGAGTAATTATGCATATTGTTATACAATTGCATCTAAAAACAATAACAAAAATTGTTGTTATCATTAATACTAATAATAGTAACAATAATAATGACAATGCTCATAAATATTGATCACAATTATCATTATTATTACACTTTATGAAAATAATTTTTTTTTCTTTACTTATAATTTTAATTTATTCATTATCACATTTTATTAAATTTATATATTATCATTGTTGCAGTCGTGACCGTTTTTCTTATTTTCTCTGTCCAACTCACAATCCCGATTGCATTGGTTTAAGTATCACAGATATGAGTTTCATGTCGGGACGTCGGTCGGGTTCTTCCTGCCAGCAGGACGCGATGCACTTTCTAACGTATCCGGAAACCGCTTTGAGTCTTTCGAGATCCGGCCTTAGGAACGTTCCATCGCGAATTTCTTGCAGAATTTCGGCAGGACTGAGGAGAGTATCCTTCCAAGGATCTCGGCGGGTCATAGTCTCGTAGAGGATGAGACCGAGGCTAATTTAATCGGGAGAAATTGAAAAACCACGGAAAATGATTGCATTGAAACGAGCGAAGGTGGTTGAATTTTTTTTTTCGGTCATTCCCCGAGGCCGTGGAACTTTTCTTTTAGAACGGGAAGGGTTAGAGGGAGGGAGGTTTTTGGGTGATTCTTTTGACGTAAATACCTGTAGGCGTCGCCTTTTTGGGAGCCCTTGCGCAAGGAAAGTGGATCCCTCAATAATTCGGGAGCCATGTACAGCATTTTGTTTTGCAATTTTGAGAGACCGTTCGGCTCTTCCTGACCCGCCTTGAACTCGTTTAGACCGAAGTCCGATACCTGGAGTATCCATCGACTGTCGACCAGGCAATTCGTACTTGTCAGACCTCCGTGAGAGCCTATCTCGCTGTCGTGTAGATATATCATGCCCTGGATAATTTGGCGAATTTCGAAAATGTATATTTTATGTACATACACATGTATTAGGTGTACAAATAAGTTTTAGGACACTTCGATTTTGTATCATAACAGCTATTCTAAATTAATTCAAAGGTCCCGCTCACTTATCATAGATGGCGCTTGATATGTAGTATCGAAACGTAAAGGAGTCATAAACATAACCTATAAATTCTGTAAATTAAACATGCAGACCGATAAGCTATTTATTAGACACTGCATTCGCTATGAATTCCATCAAGGAAAAAGTGTTAGGAAAGCGTGTGAATCGATATGTTCTGTTCTTGGAGACAACATTGTATCTAAAAGTACATGTGAGTATTGGTATAAGCGATTCAAAGAAGGTGATTTCGACGTTAGTGACCGTGAACGCACGGGGCCTCCTGTAAAGGTGGACGATCAGGAACTGCAAGCGTTGCTGGATGAAAACTCTTGTCAGACGGAGAAACAACTTTCGGAACAGCTTGGAGTAACTCAACAAACTGTTTCTTATCGTTTAAAAGCAATGGGTAAGATTCGAAAAGGAACAAAGTGGGTACCACACTTTCTGACTCAAGAAAATAAAAACAGCCGTCTTAACATTTGTGTGAGTCTTTACAACAAGCAACATAGAAAGTCTTTCTTGTGGAAAATTGTGCCCGGAAATGAAAAGTGGATTTATTTTGATAATCCGAAACGCAAATATCATTGGGTTGACCCCGGCGAGCCGACAACATCCACGGCAAAGCGCAATATTCATTGTAACAAAGTCATGCTGTGCATATGGTGGGACATGAAAAGCGTACTGTATTATGAACTTCTCAAACCTGGTCAAACAGTTACTACCGATCGCTATTGTCATCAATTGATGCAAGTGAATCAAGAAATTGAGAAGAAACGTCCATTTTCTGGTAAAGGAAAACGTCCAGTAAAACTGCTCCATGACAACGCGCGGCCTCATGTGGGTAAACCGGTCAAGGATACGTTACTAGCGCTTGGATGGGAAGCTTTACCACACCCGGCGTATTCACCAGACTTAGCCCCATCCGATTATCATTTATTCCGGAAAATGCAGAACGATTTGTCTGACGTGCGATTCAAAACATTTGAAGAAGTGGAAAAATGGGTCGCTAAATTTCTCACCTCGCAAGACGAAAGTTTCTTTGCGAAAGGCATCCGCGAGTTACCTGAGAGTTGGCTGAAGGTCATCCAGTGCGATGGAGATTACTTCGATGAATAACTGTGGTTTACTTCTTTTTTAATAAATCTTGAATTTTTTGAAAACTGCCCTAAAACTTATTTGTACACCTATGTTTGTTTTATTAACCTAATTATGTCAAAGATTTTTTCTTGTCAATTCGATTTTTTTTAAATATTGTGTACATACACATGTATATTTGTATTTTATTTTATTATTTAGTGACAGGCAATTTTTCCTTCTATTTTTTTTCGTAGAGTCCGTTGTACGGGGTACAATGGACCTTATTACTTTCGTAAATTCGATTAAGGGGCTATACCAGTGTGACACTTTTAAAAAATCGATTTTTTTGTTGCCTTTTTCGACAGTTTATACTTTCAAGGATATCATTATTATTTATATCATTTATGTCAATGTCATTTTATCTTTCAAAAATCCATAGTTAAATCTTTAAACGCGTTTTTCTCGAAATGAGATTTTTCAAATTTGCTGACATTGTAACTCAACGAGCAATTATCCGATTGCCTTGAAATTTGAACTGAGTACTCTTGAATATATTTACTCTACAATGCCGTAGGATATTTTTGATTGGATAAAAATTGACGATTTGGCATTGAAAAAAAACGACCATTTTATAGGCAAGAAAACAAATTTTTTTTCATAACTACGCCATTTTGTTAGATTTTGATATTTTTCGAAAATCCTACGTCATTGTAAAGGAAATACCTTCCAGTTTAACGATATTTTTTTCCTTTTTCGGTTTCCGTTACTCAATCGGCCGGAATCATGTCAGCAGTGGGGGAACTTTTTTTTTTGGCGCCTCCGAAGGCAGTGCATAAGTCGCTTGGATGTCAATATTTTTCTATGAAAAAATTATGTAATATAGGTCAAATAGAGCCAAATATATTCTTAATTTTCCGAAACATTTAATTGAGTACTTTGCTTCCAAAAAAATCCCGAAAATCACCAAAATGTTCAGCGTTCACACTGGTATAGCCCCTTAAAATGGAAAATTTTGCTCGTTATATTTTCAATGGGATTCGATTTCTTTTTTTGCATCGTTTTATAGCGTAGGGTCTCTTAGCATTAATTAGTAACAAAGATTTTGTGAAAATTCCTTAAATTGACCAAGTTAAGGGGGAACACCACTGTGACTAGTCAAAAAATCGTTCTCTTTGCATTTTCTCGAAGTATACATAATCGAGAACATGTTAAAAAAATGGAAGTTAAAATATTGACCAATTTAAGAACGATTTACGTATACTAAAACTTTCAAACGCGTTTTTTTTTCGAAACGACTTTCCTCGAACTGGCCGGAAACATAACTCTAGAATTGTCCGATTTTCAATTTAAAAAAAAATCCGTAATTGCATTAGCTATCATTGTACGTAGCCGTTTTTTCTTCATGTTATGGATTTTCACAGCCCCCGAATATAAGTAGAAATTTCGCCAAAATGCCATTTTTCTAACATCCGCCATTTTGTTATTTTTTTTCTTCGAAAAACTGCTACGTACAACGAGAACTATATTTATATGGATTATAATACTTTTTTATTTTTATTTTTCGGGCCAACCATTGACAAGTTATTGATCCGACCGTTGGACCACAATATTTATACAGAGGCCCTATTTTACCTCAATAACGTTGTTAATTTTTAGTTTCATTAATAAAAAAGTACCTGAAATAAATTCTATGTATGCTCAATAACATACCTTTTTTCTAAATCCCAAATAAATAATCTAGTAGACCAAAAAAAAATCGGAAAAAACGAACTCCTTTCGGCCCACTGCGCTGTGGAAAACCACCCCGCTTCGATTTACCCTTTCTTCTTTTATGTTTATCTCGAAACTATGTTTTATGAAACGGTGTAAGTCGTATCTCAAAATCTATTTGCCCGATTCATTTCAAATTCAGACAGAGCATAGTTTATAAAAAATGTTATCGTATAATTGGATGATTTTTCAATATTTTTATCCATTCGTTAATAACAAATGATTCATTTTTTTCGAAAATCGAATTTTATTCCTACAGCTTGCCATTCTGATAATTGTCAAAATTTCAAAAACTATCTGGTCATACGAAAGTTTTATTATCGTACTAAAGATACGTTTTCTTATTTTTCATTTCGAATCACCCGAGCTGCTCGAATCACCTTCACCCATTGGCCCTGCAGCAACCCCGGCACTTTGTTTAAACCATATTCAATGTTTATCAATATTTTTCACAAACTTGGCGAGACCATATATCAATCGTGTGCAAAATCCCGCGCACGGCATTCCAAAACTCCTATCAGAAAAGACAATTTAAAATCGACCTGTTTTCGGGCCCAAAGATCATGCAGACCCATCAACCATACATGTACACTAACCCTGAGCAAATCTCCGATAAGCGACGATACGAACATTGTGTCCAGTCGAAGATCATTATTACGCAATATATCCTGGAGAGATCCTCTGGTGCAGTATGTCGCGACGATAAAAATGGCACCAGGTTCGACGACCGCCCCCACAAAGTGTATCAGATTCTCATGTCTGACTTCGCGTATTTGCTTCAATTCTTTCCTTATCGATCTCGTGAGATCCATTGTTTTTTTGTAAACCTCCTTAACCGCGACCAAATTTTCGCGATATAGCGCGACTTTCGTGTACGTACGGCTCGAACAACCGTAATTCTCGAAACGCTGAAAATCTCAGTCGGTTATACCTTTTCGAAAAAAAGCTGGCACAATTTTTCAACGACATTAAGATTGCGTATAATGTATGCAGGAAATATTTACGGAATTTCTCCCGTTGTTCGGCTGCAAATCACCGGGCTCGTCAGGCAACATCGTTAAACTGTTGAGCTCGATCCTCCACAAAATACACGCCAACTTTTGCTCGTATCTGTAGTGCCTGGTCATAATCGTATTGAATGCGCGAATTAGTTATACGAATATGATTGATCCCAAGAATTAATAGCAATCACTATCATTCCATATAAGATTTTTTTTATTGTTAATATCATTAATATTAACAATATTATAAAAATGATAATAATAATATTCATTATCATTTTTATAATGGGCGGAGGCTGAAAAGTTCTCGGCCGAGGTACAATTAGTCATCATATGTGCTCAGTACCTCAGGCCGAGAACTTTTCAGTCTTGCTTTGTACATATACATTTGAGATTACAAATGACAATTATATTAACTTTATTGTTAAATCAATAATGATATTAAAAATATTAATAATAATAATTTTCCTCCCTGTGGGACCACTTGGGCGTAGCGGGATGCCGTCTGTTTCTAGCAGGAGCTAGTCTGTTTCTAGCAGGAGCGGAAACTAGCGAACCCAACAAAGAAAAACTAAACTAAGAACGCATGGACAAAACTGGTTACAAGCCCCAGTGACTCGAGGCAGCAGCACGGATTCTGGGGGCCGCAGAACATGCCTTACGCCGGCCGCCAACAAGATAAACGAGAATAGGACGAACAGGGACAACAACCTGCTGGACGCGCATACTAGCCGGACGAGACACAGCAGCATTACCAGCAACGCGAGCCTCGCCAGCTTCAAAAGCGCAAGCGGCAACGGTCTACAAACGAACGTGACCACAAAATGCTTGGAACATCAGACGATTGACGATCCCAAGGAGCAACTGCAGACAGTCCTTGAGAAAGTCAAAGTCATGCACCAAAAGACGCGTATACAGAAAAACGTGAACAAAAAGACGAAGGACGGTATGAAAGTCATTACGGAAGCTACTGAGGTCTCCCTGGGTAAATGCGAAAGGCTTAGGAACCTAAGGACAGCCAGACAAAACATAAGGACGAAACGGGACGTCACTGAAGCCACCCCTTCCCCAAGAGCCAGCAAAAAGACCGACGGTGACAGACGACACCCAACCGCCAGAGGGGAGCTGGCAAACACGAACAAAGGAAAAGAGACGGAAGAAACAAAAAACGGAACCGATCAGACAGACGGATGCGGACAAGAAACAGACAAGGCAGGACAGACCGCGCCCCACGCCTCAGGGGATGGCTGTCCTCGTCAAGCCCCAGCACGGAAAGACGTCCGCAGACCTACTGCGACGGACAATGTCACGGTCAGGGGATACCGCAAGACAAAAGACGGAGGACTGCTCTTCCAAATGCAGACGGGACGAGAGGGGAGCCAAAGCGTCCAGCGCGGTCGGACAGGAGGGGCGCGTTCGGGCCGTGATTCACAGTACGTCGCTGGAGATTATGGACCTGGACTCATGTCAGTCACGACTCCCGAGGAGGGTGCGGCAATCGTCAAACAAGAGACAAGAAAGGAAGGGGATATGAAGGTACGCATCTTCGGCTTCAACAGATCCGGACAGTGCATGGCGGTGTGCGAGCTGGAATCGCAGAGAGCCATGGACCTACATGACAGACGGAGGGCCAAGATTGGGTGAGTCAATTGCCGCATCGGACTGAGGACGACGGTAACAAGGTGTTACCGGTGCCTTGGCTACGGGCACACGAGACGGAACTGCAAAGGACCAGACAGGACGGACTGTTGCTGGTAGTGCGGGGGTGTGGGCCACGTCGGTAACATGAGCCACAACCGACCGACCTGCGTTCTTCACACCGAGGCCAAGAAACTGGAGGGGGTGCATCGGCCGGACACCGGTTCGTGCGCTATCTTCAGGCACGCACTGGAAGAAAGCAGGAACAAGACAAAGACATGACGAAGGTCCTCCAGGGAAACCTGAACGGGAGTCAGACGGCACAGTTACTGCTAGCGCAAATAGATGACGAACTCGACGCGACGATACTTATACTGTCCGAACAATACCGAGACGAGACAACGCCGACGTGGCTCGCCATCATCAGGAGCACTGCCGCCACCTGTGTCAGGGGGGACGCCGCTTCCCGGATATCCGCTCGGGATGTGGGAGACGACTTCGCCTGAAACACGCCGACGTACAGAAGACCGGGCTTTGGGAACTCCATTCCTGACGTGACGCTGACATCGGACGGAACCTTCTCACAGATTCGGCGCTAGCGGGTGGTCGAGGACTACAATGCCAGCGACCATCAGTATACTATAGCCTTTGGATTCCACGGCCCCCGCGATGGAATTTAAAAAACTCGATTCGGATAGATTTTCGAAGGAGACAATGGCAGCACCAGCTCTGAAGTGAAACGTAGCAGCCGAACCGCCTGGACGACAAAGAGCCGAGCGACTAATTGACGAGACGACGAAACTCGTCCAGCGGCTCTGTAATGACTTAATGCCACGGAAACGCTATGGACGAAACAGTTAACAACAGTACTGGTGGAGAGCCTGCTTCGCCTGCAGGAGGAAACTCACTCGAGCGAGAAGCGGACCCGAACCCGAGACGCACAAAGCAGCTGACAGGACGGCACGAAAGAAACTGATGACGACAATCAAGGACAGAAAACGGAAGTGCTGGAGGAAGCTGTGCGACGAGGAGCATCGAGACCCATAGGGCACCGGGTACAAGCTTGTAACCGGTAGACTCGGGGCTTGAACGCCGCCCGGCATGATGGACCCTCCAACGACAGGAACAATCATCGACAGACTTTTTTCCGACGCACGAGACAAGAATAAAGACGGAAGACGAAGACGAACCAGGGGAGATACCGCTCTTTACCGAGGAGGAGCTCGCAAGGGCAACCGCCTCGATGAAGGTCGGAATGGCCCCAGGACCGGACGGCATCCCCGGAGAGATATTGCGACTGATGGGCGACCTAAGGCCGCGGTTCCTCCTGGACATGTACAACACATGTTTGACGACAGGCACGTTCGGGAAGCGGTGGACAGTGGCGAGGCTGGTTCTCATTGCCAATGGTAAGGGGGATCCTCACTCGCCGTCGGCCTGCCGCCGGCAGTGTCTACTCGACACGACAGGAAAACTGTACGAACAAATGATAAGACCCAGGCTAATGGCAGCAATAGCAGCCGCTGGACGATTATCAGACAGACAGCACGGCTTTAGGAAAGGACGGTCGAACAATTAGAGCGATCCAAGATGTCTTCGAAACATCGTTTGCATCGTCGAAACGCAACGAAAGTTCCGTTTTACATTTTATTTTCCAGATTTGTATTTTTATAATGAAGATCGTCAATGACAAATCTTTAAAAATGGTTGAAGGACTTTTGTAAGCGGAATCGGGCGAATGAAATTAAATTCGTTGCAGTCCAACGATGCAAACTTCAGCATCGTTCGTGACGGCCTTCCACCAGACTAAACAGTACTGCCACGGGGCTCGCCCGATGGTGCTACTGGCAACACTGGACGTGAAGAACGCCTTCAACTCGGCGAGTTTTCACCAACAGTCCCGCTGTACCTCCTCCTAGTGTTGAGCGACTAAGTATGAAACATACGTATCACGTACGAAACGATGGATTGGAGAGAAACCCGGACTAATACGGCGGGGGTCGCACAGGGATCAACACTTGGCACAGACTTCTTGAATGGAGTATACGACAGTTTGCTGCGGCTGGAGATGCCGCCGGAGACTTTCTTAGTTGCCAACGCCGATGACGTGGCAGCTGTGATCGTCGAACACGACCCACCTCTGGCCCAGCTACGACTAAACCGAGTGATGAGACGAGTGGACAGATGGATGACGGAACACAGACTCCGACTGGCTACAGCCAAGACAAAACTGATGCTACTGACAAGAAAGAGAATACGGACGATCACACCAATGACTGTCGGAACAGAAACTATAGAGACCAGAAATGAAATCAATCATCTGGGGGTCACGCTGGATACAAAGATTAATTTTTGGCCACCCATAAGACGGACGGCCGAGAGGGCGGCAGCGAGAGTAAAATCTTTGAGTCGCCTGATAGCAAATACAATAGGACCGAGAATGAGTAAACGCCGACTACTCATGTCAACGAGCCACTCGATCTTCCTATACGGCACTGAAATTTGGTGGGGAGGGGGGAGGCATTCTGAGTGAAAAATACAGACAGGCAATGACGATGGTACAGAGACGAGGTGCACTCATGATCGCGTGCGTCTACAGCATTGTCGCGGCCGAGGCAGTTCTTGTCGTGGCGGGCGTGATCCCGTTCGATCACCTAGCTTTCGAGCGAAGGAGAATTTACCTTCAGAGTGCACAGTCGGGACGGACAGATGCGGCAAGAAGGGAAAGGGAGACGACAATACAAGAATGGCAGACAGGATAGACTAGCGAGACGACAGGGACGTGTACGAAACGACTCATACCGGAACTTGTACCTCACGTAATTCCTGACGGGAAACGGATACTTTAGACGATACTTGCATAACGTGGAGAGGGTATGGACTGCAAACTGCAAATACTGCGGACATGACCGAGATGACGCAGGACACACGCTCTTTATATGTGACCGATGGACTGAGACGAGACGAAGACTAGAGGCGACAGTTGGACAAATCACGCCAGATGATATCGTTGGCGTGATGATATAGGACAGCGAACGGGGGACCCTCGTGTCCACCTTCGTCGAGATTGTCCTTAGGAGAAAAAATGAAGACGGATGCTCGGGTGACTGAGTGCATAAGAAGAGACGGTACTCAGTAGCCAAGACCCGACGAGACGATACGAAACAGATAGGAGATCATGAACAGGATGCCTGACCGGAAGTAATGCTAACGCAGTCCACGGCCGGGCATCCCTTTTTGGCCAGGGGAAGGGGGGGGGGCTTTAGCCAGTATGCATCTCGTGGAAACTCCTGGCCCAGAGGGATAACCCCCTCCGACTCTATGAAGCGCGATGAGCGTCCGGCACACGGCAGTCGACGGTGCTCTGGGTTTTACGGGCAAACCCTGACTCCCGGTGCAACGAAGGCGCCCATGGTCTCTAAAATATTTCTTCCCAATTCTTACCACGATAAAAAAATAATAAAAATGTTATTACCATATTAATAATCATTATTATTATATTATATATGGTCATTACAACGATTAATGTGTGTATACATATACACACATGTGAAGGGTGAGAAGTTCTCGCCCGAGGTACTATTAGTCATCTTATGTGCTCGTGAGTATCTCAGGCCGAGAACATTTCAGCCTTCCCTTCCATAAATAACCACATTATTACGATTAAAAATTAATCACTATAATAATATTGATGCCATTAATATTATGAGTATTATTAATATTTTTCAAAATTGCAATGCTAATTAATTTCATAAGCATTATTGATACCATATATCTAAAATAATTAGAGTAACACATGGAGTAATATTCAATATTATGTGCATTGAAGAAGCATCCATAAAAAGTGATATAAATAAATATTGATCAATTGCTCCCTGGGAAAATTTAGAATAATCGTGAAGAAACATACTTGAAGGCAAACGTGGCCGATATTGCGATCATTCCGATGAATGCGGATAATGCCAAATGTAATCTCCAATCACTCCAATCGTTAAGCTTCCTCCATGATCCGTCCGGCTCTTTGATCTCTTCGTTGCACAGTAAGTCGCCCGGATAATCGCAAGTTGGCTCGGCCGAAGGTGGTCCTCTTCCAACCCACTCTATTCCTGCGATTCGTGTCGATACACCAAACGATATTTCACCGAAATTTCAATGTTGGATTTTAAGGCCATTTTACTCACCCCTCACTGAGTCGGTATACTTGAAAACGGGCAACCCACCGGAACCGTTTTCATTGTAATGGAAATAGCCTACCGGTTGCATAGTCCGTTTCGTGGATCCAGGCGATGAGGATGAACGATCTTTGAGTAAGGTGACCACGGTGAAGTTAGCCTCGGCATCGCCGTTCTCGTTTATAAACACCTGAACAATTTCCTCTACTTTACACTCCCCATGCAGAACTTTGTTGGGGAACACCCAGATCCTAGCATGTCCCTATAGGGTTTTGCTAGGGACGCCGCATGTCCACATTGGAATCCAAGTGATTACCACGCGATTTCCCAATTGACGTCGTTTGAAAAAAATTTCATTCCTAATTCTCAACCGGAGTTTGTTGGATGTTCTAAAAAAGTAGCTTTTCGTGATCCCGTGCACAAATTTGTAGGGGAGTCCCAAGATGTACCCACATTGCTATCGGAATTTGTTAGGGATACCGCACATAGGGAGCCTCATTGGGATCCTATTGGATCTGCAATTGGATTCCCATACTTGTCTCCACTCCCTTATAGGGATCCAATGGGTCATCGCATGGGTCCCCTATCAGAGAGTGGAAAGAAGTATGAGAATCCAATTGGATCCTTACGAAAATTCTGCACGGGTTGTTATATTGTTCTTTTCGTATTCTAATGCAAAGAGGAAGGAATCACCGTATGGATAAAATATCGCAAAGACCCAAAACATATAGGTACCTACTTAGGGATAGCTATTTTTTCTCAAGTATATTACTCACGTCGTATCCCTGGATCGAGTGATAACTACGATTTCGTATTCGACTCTGAATCGCCGAACCGTTTCGCGGATCTTCTCCGGCTTTCAGAAGTTCGGTAGCTGCACGCGCATAAATCATGACTGCATCGTACAAGTGTGCGGCTTGAATCGGTACCTGTACGACCAAAATTATTACCGCTGCGATGCTGAGGATCACACCAGTTGCATATGAAACCACCCACTGGCAATAGATGGCGTTAGGCACACTTTTTTCTCGAATTAAAAGTTGGCAATCGACATGATGGTGTTACGTTCGTATCCTATTTTCTAATCATTTTTAACCTTAACAAGTGTTATAGCGATTAATATTCTTCGAAATTGAACTCATTCGAACTTTACATTGCGAAACCAAGATTTTTCCGTGCAGTTTCAACTTTGATTTCTTCACAATGCTGAGTTTAACAAATTGCGATGCGAATGACTCTCAACGAGGACACGGAACAAGCTACGGCCGCTCAATCATCACCCGCGCACCGACATACGTGGCTCCTCCCACACCCGCCACCATATTTTGTCAACCTCAAAAAATATTTTGATGTTTAATAAAGACCACTTAGTCAACATACCAAATATTAACATTCTATATTTAATACTTTTCGCATAAAAAATTGGTGAAAAGTCGAACATTTTTTGACCCAAGAAGGTAGAACCTCGCCTCAAGTGAGGTCCGAGGTGCACGGTCTCCTAACGCTTCGCAGGCCGACAAGAACTCATTATTAGTGTGTAGAAATAATTGTCCACCCAATCAAATTCTCACTTCATATGCAACCACCTAATTGACATAGTACATTATATCTATAATGTAAAATGGCGGGATCAGCATCTCCATGATTTCGGACTCGAAGAATCGTACCGAATGATTGTCTTCCCGATCGATAATTATCAAATTCGACAATATCGGAACAATATCGACTCACCGCGATAGTTTTGAATATCTCGCTGTGATACGGCACGCAAAAAGGCCATCGCACCGAGTACTCTTTAATCTTTTCGGAAATTGATCTGCTGTAATGCAATGAGGACTAAGGTTATTAATCAAGCAACATCGCGATTGTCTATTTTATACAGAAGCCAGACTCACTGAAAGTTGGGATTTTTAACGTGGGTCGGAGTCAGCTTGAGAACGGATCGAAAACCGAATTTTATATCCGCGGACATATTTCGGTCCGGCAGGTAAGGATCGATGTAATCTGCCGACAAAGAATGTTGATTTTGATATGACTCGTGTCAGCCCAAATGGACAATTCCGTATATTCGTTGATGACATTGGAACAGTGGTAGCTTGCTTCTCCACGAAAAACGTCAGAAATTGCTAGTTTTCATTTGTTCGGTTGTTCATACCTCTTTGGGTCATTTCCTTTTGTTTCCGGGGATCGTAGATTTTGTCGTCCACCGATATGACGACGTACTTTCCGGTGTACAAAAGACGTCGCTTTTGCAAACACTTCACAAAGTCCACAAGCGCTATGTGTTCCCCAACGAATAGATACACTTCACCGTTCGTCATGATGCAAATGGAAATCATCACATTACGGTGTACAAATTATTCTGAATCTGCGGGGTGTGAATAAAATGATGGTAACTCTCACCTCGAGCTCTTCGATAAGTTCCCGTCACGATGTCGTCAAGCTTGTTCTCGTACATTGGTATGTAATCGTTGACGGTGTAAGTTTCCGTGACGCTTATACCGGAAGTCTAGACAAAAGAAAAGAGGGAAGATTCCACTTTCATTGGAAATATTCGGCTCATTCTTATTCATTGGTCATTTTCGTCACTGGAGACCTTCTTTCGGCAATTTCGAGTCTTTTCGAGTCTGGGCAATTTTCCAGTCGATCAATTTTTTTCGTCGTCACTAGGCGAGCGACAAATCGCCGAAATTGAGGTCGCCTGGTGTTCCACGTATAGGGTGGCGAGAACGTACACACCGTGAGATAATCGTTCAACTTGTTGTCGCGTGCCGAGGTGCCGTACAGCACGACGACTTTGTTCCAGGCGTGAGCTCGCAAAAGGGCAACCACGCTTTTCCCAATTTTACTCGCGGACGGCAGTGTCCTCGCGAACGTGTAGTATACCTTGCTGTCCGAGACTTCCGGGTCTTCGCATCTCTGCGGAGTCGCGCAAAAACGCCGATGAAATACGATATCAATTATTGCTTTATAGAGACACAGTGTAGGGGGGTGCGGTCGGTGTGTAGTCGCCCGTTTCGCGCAGCCTTGGGCCAATACTCGGATGGGTGACCACCCTTTCGCGCACTGGCACGCGCGTCTACTAGCGAGCGGAACGCCTGTTTGTTTGGCTTAATCAGACAGAAACTCAGTGACTGTAGCTGCGTTGGGAACGGGTTTTTCACAGTTTCCCTGGGCCCTCTTGTGAATACGGATCGGCTGTAGGGAATGCTGGAGGATCGCTGGGGAACAATAGCGAAGTGGGGATTTTAAGGTTGTTATGCGCTTAAGTCAACATGTTACCACCGAGCTGGAATTTTCCTGGACCTTAATAACCTCTTTGCTGATTATCCTGTGCAGTTTGAATATGTAATTACATTACGCTTATGGAAAACTCCCGATCATTTTTCAGTACATTATTAATATCTGCTAAGTGAATATTAGGACGGACCTGAAAAAATAGGTATGGTTCGACTCATTATCGGACTAACCCTTGTCACCGTGAAAATGAGAATTCACAGTATTCAAGCACACAAAATATTAGACTGTGCAATCATGGCAACGTCGTAGACGGCACAAATGCTACCCATCTTATCGGTATTCGATAATTATGCCCGGGAACCTCAAACTACTCGGTCAGGATAATTAACTACGAATATCATAGGCACTTATTCTCTTAATTAGTAATAATTACTTAATATTAATTTATATAGGTTCAGAAATTATACATTTCTAGACATTTCTGAACAAAGAGAAAATAACGCGGATTGTTTTTCATACATAATTTTTTTTAGAATATCGGAATATTATTTAAGTTTTTGATTTCTTCGAGATTATAGACAGCTTTGGTACACACTTTTTCTTTCCAGCGGAATTTTTTTACTCGGACCGACATTCATTTTTGACAGCTTCTTGGGTCGATATTGAGGTTACGAACGTGGCGCATATGTCTCTAACTTCGCGACACTTCTGCCAACCTGGACATTATGATATACCACGGTTGACGATGTTGCTAATTCGTTTCGGGTTAATTGAGCGAGAAAAGGTTATAGAAAATAATTATACCAAGTAATGAAAATACTTAATGTAATCACCGAATGTTCAAAATTGCATATTTTGACATATAGATGTAGGCAAAAATAGTTCGAAAACGCACGTTTAATAAGACGGTTATTTGAAAGCTAATAATTGGTAACAGTCAATCGGCTCCGTGCATAAGCATAGCGCGCTCCCCTCGTACTTCACCTCCGACGGCTAAACCCCCTAACAATCTTAAGGTAAAGGCGAAAGCGATGGGGTCGTTAGGGAAACGAGGGAACTTTTGACAACACATTTCATTTCTGCACGCATTTTTGTTCGCTTTTTACTGAAGGGAGAAATTTTTTTTTCCGTTTCCGAAACTTGGAGTTTTTTTTCTAAATTAAATCGGGATTATTGACTCTGATAGGAAGCGGCATTTCGTCGGCTTTTGGAAATTTCTTTTTTCACAGTTGCATCGTTTGCTGTGAAATCCGACTAAGAGAACTTTTTTTTCCGTTTTTTTTACAGATCTTCTCGATGGTTGCCTTATCCCCGATCTTTCGTGAACTTCGAAACCTTTGAAATCTTCGGGAAATTCACGAAATCGGCTCCTGAGGTGAAAAGCCACTCCCGTTATCGAGATTAGGGGTGAGATTTTTTATCTTCCGATTTACGAAGCGTGTTTTTTTCTCTTTGTGCTGTCGTTATATTCGCTTCAGGCTTCGCCGTCTGCGTTAGGATTATTATGCGATAAGGATCGCGCGACGTATGATGTTAAGTCCTTAAGCCACAGTAACGGGTATAAAATCATGTGCTAATTTAACCATTTTTTTCGTATGAAATAAAATAGGAGCAAAATGGAAATTTCGCTCGAACAAACCATTTTTAAAATTCTTCAAAACACTTTTGTCGGAATTTTTTAAGAAATTGAGGGATGCATTGAAAAAAAAAGTTTATACAAATATTTGTATATTTCGTTTGAGAAAATTGTTGAACCAGATTGAAATTATTTATAAATTCTCGAATAAATTATTTAATTTTTTATTCCGATGGTTAACTAGGTCATTCATCTCATCTAACTTTCAAAAATCAAATCCAATGTTCAATTCTAATTTATTTCATCTTCAATCTCGATTGCAAATTGAATAATTTCTTCGATTTAATTCTCAATTACGATTTATAATTGCGGTTTATTTGATTTTTTATCGCGGCAGCGAATTAAATAATTCGTTTTATAGGATTTTTTATTGTATTTTTTTTCATTCCGATTTACTTAATGTCCAGTGCCGATTGCGAATAAAATAATTCTTTCAATTTCATTTTCAACTACGACTTATAATTGCGACTTATTTAATTGTTAATTTCTGCAGGAAACCGTATAATTCATCTTATGTCATTTTCAATTTTGATTAATTCAATTCTGATTTACTTAATGTCCAATTCCGATTGTGAATGATATAATTCCTTTAATTTGATTTTCTATTACTACTTATAATTGCGACTTATTTAAGTTTTTATTCCTGCAGGAAATTGAACAATTTGTTATACTTTATTTTCAATTCTCATTTATTAAATTTCAATTTACTTAACGTTCAATTCCGATTGTTAATGCAATAATTCCTTGAATTTGATTTTCAATTACGACTTATCGTTGCGATTTATTTAATTTATAATTCCCGCACTGAACTGGATAATTGATTGTGTTTCATTTTCAATCCTGATTGATTGAATTCTGATTTACTCGACGTTCAATTCCGATTGTGAATAATACATTTATCGCGAACGTTCGATGGGTCGTATGTAAAGGGTACCACGTAAAACTGTAAGCAATTATGCCGAAAAATGTCCGTTAATCGAAACTCTATGATGTATAATGAGAACTAAAGGGATCCGACAGGCTGCCTAATATTATCAGCCAATCGATGGCCCCACTCAGGACGAGTTCGGAAGAAATACACACCCGATCCTTTGTGTATTAAATAAATGAACCAAAAGCTTCACAGGGGTTTATGGGATCGATAAGAAAAACTTCGCAGGAGCATGACAGCGTGACAAATGATTATTGAGAGGGGCTCGTCAGGCTCGAGGAATATTTTTTTTGCAGAAACATTTACAAACTTATTTATTTAGAAGGGGACTGGAGCATATTGACGGTGTTTAGGTTTGGGTTGTCTGTCTCCCGGTACGACGACGTCATATCGAAAGCTAGTCAGCTTTGCGTGAGCTGCAAGCGACGAAAGGGTGGCATTTTTTTTTCATTAGAGCTAAGACGATGGTATACGATCGAGATGTCTTGTCGCTCGAGGGTATCAATCTTCAGGACGGACTCGATGGCCTCTCTCTCTTTCTCTCTCTCTCTCTCTCTCTCTCTCTCTCTCTCTCTCTCTCTCTCTCTCTTTCTCTCTCTCTCTCTCTATTTATAAAACGCAAACACTCAAATAAACTACGTAAATATAATAAATAAAAGCGATAACAAAAAAAATATACACGTTTGGGAAAATAAAATAATTGCTCTAACATGACAAATAACTGTTTTAACAAGACGATTAATGGTCTCCCTCAACCACGTTCGACCCAGCGAGCTAACAATATTATTTTTTCACCCGTAAAACTCACGTAAGAAATGAGAGGCAAGTTCCAAGCTGCGGCGACCAGAGCCTCGATTTTGCAAAATACATCGGGACCGATAAAAGCCACGACTCCCGCGTCTTGCATTTCCGTCATGATTCTTATGCTCAATGCAGCGTGTGAAATTGCATCGTCTCTTCGTCCTTTCAAAAAAGAAAACAAAAAAAACTCATTATTATTTATAGACCAATAATAATTGCGAATGTTTTTTTTACGGTCAAGTGGACACCCCCTATGAAATGTATGTTCCCGCGACGTTTCCCTACGTTTCAGGCCCGCGTGTACTCACGAAAGTGACACTTGTTGATGGTCCGATCTGCCAGACCACGCCGGTAACAAAAACTGTGTTCTACTTCGGGTTCGTTGACATTTAGGGGGGAGGGGGGAAGCTCATGGTTTACCCTTCCATTGCACGTGCTCCTATTTTTTTGTTTTGATATTATTTTTTTGTTTTAATGGCGAGCGTTTTTGAAATCCTGCGATCAGAGGGTGCCGCATTTTTTGCACGTATTGGAGCTGCGTATAGATCGAAATAAATGAAATTATTTTTACCTATATCGGCAGCCAAAAATTTCAGTTTATATCCGGGCAGAATATCCGGGTCGTCGTTGACAACAGCGATGGCTAGTGGCAGAGCCCCGAGGACAACCTGTAATTAAATTCGTCGTCAATGTACACTTTCATTATCACAAAAAAAATCTTTCCCGCAATTTCACTAAAAAAAACACACAATCGATTTCCTCACGTATTTTCACCAAACTGTTATTAGAAGGGCGACATTTTATTTTCCCTCGTTTCCACGAAACATCATTAATTAACACTGATAACACGACCCCCCCCCCCCCCCCACACACAAAAGAAACATTTTTTACTCTGAAAAACTTTTCGTACGATTTTTCACCAAAAGATCAAAGAACAAACGAAAGAGAAAAGAGAATTTTGAATGATCATCCGATCACCTGGCTTCGACCGTAGGACCCAAGGAATCCAATGGTGATGGTGTTATCAGCGATTCGGGGTCCGTTACCCCCGCTTCGTAGATAATCGTAAAGGAGGCTGTAATCGCGAAACGAAACGTTCCCACTGATCGGACACTTTTCGAAACTTTCCTCGGCCCCCCCGAGCGAACACGCGCTCGTCAAAAAGCCCGCCGCAATTATCACGAAAAATTCTCGAAATTCCCGAAATCGCGTGGCGTTTTGATAATTGTAAAAGTCATCGAAGCGAAACGATCCCAGTCGCACAGCATTCATGTCGCAAATTTCACTGTAACCTTCTATCGCGTGTTACGAAAATTACCGGGACAATTTCTTTTTTTTTAATTCTTTTAATTCTCACGAAAAATGACTCAGTAATTTATTGATTATTTAAATTCGTTTTATATCCGATATAGATTTTTGTTGTGGTGAGTAATCAATTTGTTGGCCCTCTTGTTTCGAGTGATGAGGTTTCGAAAGCACCGCCGTCGCGGTAGCACAATATCGCACTCCTGATCACGTTTTGTTGTTCGGATCCTGGATTCGATGCGTATCAATAAAAAATATATATATATATTTACACGCATACACATGTACGCACGTATGTGGGTGTGAATAGACAAGCCAAAGGAGCTGTTTCGCTTCTGCGCCAAGTATGCAACTTTTCAAATGACAGGCGCCGGATTCTCGACTCCTGCGCATACAACACGGATTTTCTTTGGTATATATACAGGGTGTCCCAAAACTCAACGATAATCTGAGACCGGATGAAAGGCCAAGTTATACCAGTTCTGGGAAAAATTTAAAAAAAAATCCATATCACTCAGTTCAGCGATAATAGACATTTAAAAAAAAAAAAGTTGAAATTCGACACCCTTGGTCGCATTTTCAAGTCCTGTGATTACCAATGTCACAATTTCGCTGTGATTTTTTTAATTTCGTGATCTTCATTAACGATGTTATTAATCGCAACTACAAATTAATGCAAAAAACATTGTTAATTTAATAAAATAAGTTAAGTTTTAGTGAGTCATGGTTCACAAAAATATTGTTAGTTAACTTTGACACTTCATTTTGAAAAAAAAATGTACTACACTACCCTTGGCAAGTTATTTCAAAAGATGGCGCATTTAATCAGGATTTCAAAATGGTGCAACACTTGCCACTTTTCTTGCCATTAAAAATGTTATGTCTTATTTTTTTCAAATTGAGCTCATTTTGAACAACTCAACATTAGGAATTTTTGTTACTAAAATTTGTTATTTTTTGTTTCTGGTCTGAAATAAAATTATTATTTTTAGTAAAGAGGTAATTGAGTCAGTTAATAATCAATTTTTATTGTAAAAAACATGTTTTTTACCAATTTTTATTGTAAAAAACATGTTTTTTACAATAAAAATTGATTATTAACTGACTCAATTACCTCTTTACTAAAAATAATAACCATTTTGAAATCTTGATTAAATGCGCCATCTCAGGCAACGGCTTGTCTGAAACAAAAAATCAAAGTCCATTAGATTCAGTATGACACCAGCTGCAAAATGATCCTCGGACATAAAGTTTTATCAAAAAATAAAAAATGCTAGATGAAAAACGAAAAAAGTAAAAAAAACGCGTTTTTTCGCAGTTTTTCGCAAAAAAAAGAGTAAAAAATCAAAACTTTAAAACCATCGAGGGTCATCTTGTTGCGAATCGTGTTTACAATATGTGGTTCGAATTTCAAGACAATCGGTTTATTAGTTTTAGAGATAGGATGGAGCTAGGTTTTGAAAACGTTGTTTCGAGAAAAACGCGTTTGAAGTTTATACTATGAAAAACTCTTACCTAAACGTAATCGGCAATTCCTGCAGCGTACAAAATGCCTTCGGATTGCTCATTATCGTCGATTTCTTTAAGTCTTGCTTGCTTTCGATTTTTTGAAATTTTCAAAGTGGACTGGCCCCTCAAACGAAAATTTGGTTCTAAATTAAAAATGGCGAGGTCAACATGGACGACATGTTCTTTAAAAAATGGGATCATAAATTTGTTTCATCAAAATATTTATTAGGCCAAAACTAACAGTTTTTGTAGGAACATTTTTGATAACGTCCATAATTTTTAGGTTAGAATACTATTTTTTACTATTTTAGTGCTATTCAGAATGTACCAAGAGAAGGTAAAGTCTTCAACATCCCTAGTGTAAGTGCGCGTGTGTATGTGGGTGTGAGTTTTTTGGGTTTGTTCGATTACCCAAACAAACCCAAACAAGGATTAGGTCTCTGTGGCTTGTCACTTACGTTATCAAACAAACCCAAGTGTAAGTGTGCGTGTAAGGTTGTTTGGCTTTGTTTGGCAACGGAAGTGACGAGCCGCAGAGACCTAATCCTCGCTTGGGTTTGTTTGCGTTATCGAACAACCCCAAACAAACTCACACCCACATACGCACGCGCACACACACTTGGAATGTTGAAGACCACGTGGTACATTCTGGATAGTGCTAAAATAGTAAAAAATAGTATTCTAAACTAAAAATGATGAACGTTATCAAAAATTTTCTTACAAAAGTTGTTAGTTTTGGCCCGGCAAATTTTTTAGTGGAAAAAATTCACGATCCTTTTTTAAAAAACATGCCGGCCATCTTAACGTCGCTGTTTGAAATTTTTTACCGAAAAAGATT
Source organism: Ophion obscuratus (assembly GCA_964007375.1). Taxonomy (NCBI): domain Eukaryota; kingdom Metazoa; phylum Arthropoda; class Insecta; order Hymenoptera; family Ichneumonidae; genus Ophion; species Ophion obscuratus. The sequence goes on along the minus strand of OZ023315.1, from coordinate 14,768,350 downwards.
TTTTTAACATCCTCTTTTGAACCCCAAAAGTTTTCTTATACTCATATTTTTCAAGATAAATCAGGTGTAAGATTAAAGTGGGACACCCGATGCATACACACACATATATATATATATATATATATATATATATATAGGTAAAGCGATTTTGCAGACATTCGACTTTGAGGACCGTCCTCAAAGGATTGTAAGCATTTTTATATATAGATGTTTTGAAAGAGCGTCCTATCTCCAAAATAGCCAGGGCTTAAAATATCCTTTCCCAATAAATAGATTTACACATATATAGAGGACATTTTCATTATTATCGTGTCTACGCCGTGTCCTTCGGTTTATACGATAGGTCTTCGCCTCACCACCCTCGATCCCTTATCCGTATCTTCGCTGTCCCGCTCACATCTTTCATCCATTATCTGTTTGATATTTTTCGTGCCGTATACAGAATACATATGTGTCCAATATATAGAGCGCATAATTCGCGCGGCACGAAGTTATTTTACTCGTGAAATAAAACTTTCAACGTGTGTGCATAAGCTTGGGGTCCAAAAACAGGTCGATTTTCAATATTTTTTTCCGATGGGAGTGTAGGACTGATGGGGTCAGGGTTTTACAGAAAATTGATACATAGTCTTGCCAACTTGGGGTTTTATTTTTATTGGATAATATTGATAAACAATGGAGTTGTTGTTATTTAAAGATAATGCAGGAAATGGTGAATGGCCAGTCTAAGTGTAGGTGGTTCTGGCAACTAGGATGATATGAAGTGAAAAATAAAAATAAAATGTACTTTTAGTTTGATGATGAAACTTTCGTATGACCGGAGATTTCTTGGAAATTTTCTAAATTACGAAAATTGCGAGATGTGGAAAAAGTTCGATTTTCGACCGAAAAAAAAAATCGGCCATTTGTAACAAACAAATTACTAATAATATAAATAGAAAATGTTATAAACTATGGTCTGTCCGAATTCGGAAACATTGAGAATGGTCACTGTGTTTAAGGGGCCATACCAGTGTGAACGCGGGAAATTTGGGTGATTTTCGGGAAGTTTTTGGAAGAAAAGTACTCAATTAAATGTTTCGGAAAATTAAGAATATAGTTGGCTATATTTGACCTATATTACATAATTTTTTCATCGAAAAATATTGAGATCCAAGCGACTTATGCGCTGCCTTCGGAGGCGCCAAAAAAAATGTTCCTCCACTGCTGACATGATTCCGGCGGATTGAGTAGCTGAAACCGAAAAAGGAAAAAAATGTCGTTAAACTGGAAGGTATATCCTGTACAATGACGTAGGATTTTCGAAAAATATCAAAATCTAACAAAATGGCGGGGTTATGAAAAAAGTCTGTTTTTTGCCTATAAAATGATCGTATTTTCAGTGCCAAATCGTCAATTTTCAAATCAATCGGATAATTGCTCTTTGAGTTACGATGTCGGCAAATTTATTTTTTTTTTATTGGTTTTTTCCTTAGGTACACGCTTTTCGCGTTTGTTACCTATTCTTTTCCCCACATTATGACCGTTCTTTCCTCTACTGTTTTACTTCCTTTTTTCTCCATCTTCCTTTCTGTTCCCCCCTCTTGCGGCCGCAGCCGACTTCCCCCTCCGTATTATATTCATCATGACATTTTCTGTCATGGGTATAGGGAAACTGCGGAAAACCTATACCAATACAGCCGGTCATCGAATTCGCCCCCCGGTCGTGGAACTAGTCTTATTTCGCCGCGAAATGCCGAAGAAAAACATTTCACGACGAAATGTACGCGACCGGGATTCGAACTCGGGACCTCCCGGTCCGCTGGTTTAGTGGCGAGCACGCTAACCACTAGACCATCGCACCGGTTTGATGTCGGCAAATTTGAAAAATCACATTTCGAGAAAAACGCGTTTAAACTTTTAACTATCGATTTTTGCAAGATAAAATGATAGAGACACGGCCTTAAAATTTTTACAGGATATTCTTGAAAGTATAAACTGTCGAAAAGGGCAAAAAAATCGATTTTTTGAAAGTGTCATACTGGTATAGCTCCTTAATGAAGCTGCATAGCGATTCTATTTACAATCGATCGCACGTTCAATCATAAAAGCTTGTTAGAACACTACAGTGATGCAGCTTTCGACGACGCCCGGAGATGTGACAAATGTCACGAATCTCCTTTGTTACATAGTTAATGCATAGTTAATTCACTTTGATTGGGTGGAACTCAACAGTGGGACTTCGTTTTAATTAACAACTGTATGCTCATTTAATATTGTATACGTGCGATTTCTTCGTTCGAGGTGTTCAACGCGAAATAAAGTCATGGAAGTTTAATTAAAATTTAATCTTGCATCGCTATTTTCTTAGTTGCTACTCGTAGGGAAAGTTATCGTGTTAAAAAACGACAATGTATGTTCGCAATTGTATAATTTTCTGTTTGGGTTTGTTTGAGCCGTATTTATTATAATTTGCGAAAATACAATTGGGATAAATATGTTTAATGTGTATGAGAGGTTAGGCTACTGTGAAAATGTCAAAAAATCGTTTGGTATTTGAGACAACTCGAATTGAAGAGGAAGGTCCAACATATGATGCAGGAATTGCAGAGTGAAGATAAACTTATGATTACAACGTTAGAACTGCTAGTAAAACTTTATGGGGTTGCGTGGGTTTAAAATTTTCAAAAATCCGTTTTTTTTTAATTTTATTATCTAATAGTACAATATGTCTAGAATATTCTCCCAAAGTTTTAAGTCAATCGGAATAAAAGTCTAGGAGAGAGAAAGAGAGAGCATTTGGGAATTCCCCCTGTTGGGAAAAAAGGCCGGGAGCGACGCAGATATATGGCATTTTCCTCAAAATACTATTTTTGAAGTCGGTAGACACGATTTCTCAAAAACGAATGCACCGATCTTATTGAAATTTTGCACACTTTTTCAAAATAGCATTGATTAGTGATTGAACGAAGGTTTTGTTCGACTACAACTAATTTTACAAGGCTATACGTAGGGTAAATTGTACCAAAAATTGAACTATTTTGCATACAACTCTGCTAAACATTTAAATTAAATTTCTTTTTCAATCCTTCTGCCAATCACGAGCTATACTTATCTACTAACAGAAAAAATTGGTTTTTTAATTTCAGACGAAGCTATCATGAGTTATCCTGACCACCAGGAGGACACTTTTTTTGGGGTCTCCGGAAACCAGGGCCCACCGGCTGAATTTCCCAAATGATTGGATGAATTTTTTTTTAATATCGTTGAAATGTTGCTCTTTGATGTGCTTAACATTTTGAATAAAATAAGTTATATATTATATTTTTTTTTATAGAAGAAAAATGCTTTTCTGGCTTCAAAACCCACGTAACCCCTTAAACGCGTTTCTCTCAAAACTATGTTTTTCAAAACGGTGTACACGATTTTTCGGCATCTACTGAACGGATTAATTAGAAATTTGGTACACTTATTCAGTGTAATAGTAGTTTAGTCTTGACAAACTTTTTTTTCCTTCCCATTTTTTTCACAACTTTGTTGATGTACATACAAATAAATATCCAAACGATTTTTCAATCATGTTACTTAGGGGCCGTCCATATATTACGTCATCGATTTTTGCTGATTTTCGACCCCCCCCCCCCCCTACAATCATCCTATCGTCATTTCCTAATGACCCCCCCCCCCCTCGCAAAACTGACGTCATTACCAGTTTGGCAAAATTAAAACATTTGCGGATTTGAGAAAAATTGGGTAACATTAAAACATTTTGTTATAGAATCATCTTTTATTATTTTGTACTTTGGCAATGTTTATTAATATAATAATATTATTCTTCCCTATTCTTTAGTTTTCTTTGGATAGCTCCCACATTTTGTTATAGAATCATCTTTTATTATTTTGTACTTTGGCAATTTTCATTAATATAATAATATTATTCTTCCCTATTCTTTAGTTTTCTTTGAATAGCTCCCACGGAGTTTTCACCCATTCTTGTAAATCCTGGATCACGGGTAATATCTCCGTATCCTCCCCATATCCATTTTGGCTCGATCGAACTATTTTCATAGGTACGCTGTTATTTGAAGTTCTCGAATATAATGTAGACAAACCTTATGTAATAAATAAATAAATAATGAGTTCAATAATTAATACCATTAGGTACTTGCAAAATATTTATCATCACTCATGCGGGGAAACCACTCTAGTTGTACAATATACTATTGTACATTTTGAAGTAACTGGTATCACAAGAATGACGTCAATTTCGAAACGCCCCCCCCCCCCCCCCTCGTCCATCATTTACCGTCATCCGCAGACGAACCTCCCCCCCCCCAAATTTAGAATGACGTAATATATGGACGGCCCCTTATTACTTCAGAATACATTTTTTCAAATAACCCTGATTTTGGGCTCATCACTGTAGCCTAAGCCCTTAAAATAAATTGAAAGTGAAATCGGTAATGATTTGTTTCATTTTATATTAAAAGTAAAATCGGAAATAATTTTCTTAAATTTTGTGTTATAAGTGAAATCGGATATGATTTTTTAAAATGTATATCAAAAATAAAAAGGAAGAAAAATTATTTTCTTTCAAAAGTGTATCGGAATAATTTTTTGCATTTTCGAGATATCGAGCTTCAGCAGCGGCTAAAATTGATATCTGCCTCCGTCGGTCAAATAGATTTCTGCAAAAAATCGAATGATATACTCCGAACCGATTCCGATATGAGAGAAATCGTAAGGCAAGTTTGCGCAATCTGCTCACCGCTCAACCGAGTTTTTCTGGTCATCTCAACGTAATTGAGGGACTCACTTTATTGACCGTCGATAATTCAAGTCTCGCACGGCTCGGCGAGACGATACCGCCCTCGAATCGTAAAACTCTAATAAATCGAATGATTCTTCTCCCACACTTAGCTTCATGTTTAATCCGATTAGAGTCGTAATGGATGCACGGTACATTTTTTTTCCGTATTTTCCGATAACGTTCGCGCCTTTGAGAACGGTCGGAAGCCCTTTGAGAAATTCCTACATAACAAGAATCCCAATAATAATTCTTAATAATTCGGATTATTATTCTTACGATAAAACGCTTTTGGCCAACATACCCATTAATTTTTCGAACAATTTTGCCTTTGAGTTCCATATAAAAATTATTATTATTATTATTGTGGTGGTGTTGTTGTTCTTGTCATTATAATTATTGTATTATAATTAATATTATTACTATCTTCATTATTTTGTTGTTATTATGATTTTATTATCATTGTTATTATTGAATAAGGTCTCAAATTCTTACAAGCTTCATTGCGCAATTAATTTCACCGAAATTTACGAATTCAATTGAAAATTAATTAACCCGAATTAAAAAAGGTCGCTATTTTATTCTTACTTTTTTTCCGAAACGTAGGTATCGTAATTTGCTCACCATTAATTTTGAAAAATGAATTACCAATAAGTCTATGATAATTATTATAATAACGGTATACAACGTTGAGTGTCAATTTGGAAAAACGGTAGTTCCCAAAGAAAAATTGTAATTCCAGTTTTCTCCTATCTTTGCTTATTTTTATTTTACCAATGCCGTTTCCTTCCCTATTTTTCTTTCCAAATCACATTACATCAATTATACCATCTATCATTAAAGTAACCGGAAATAAAGTACTGCAATGTGACATTGACAGATTCCCCGGGGTGTATTGAAACACAATCAGCTCATTAAAATACTTATTAAAAAGGGTAATATTTTTTTCTAACGAATCCTTGTCACAAGATATTTCTAAAAAAATCAACGTCACCGCACACGAAATTCCACGGTCACGAAAAATCGAAACAATACTTATGCTCCGTAATTTTTTTTCTTCATAAAATGGAATATTTTGAGAAGAGCAAATGAAATTTTGAACCAATCGATAAATCTGCATAAATACAAAAGTAATATAGGATAAAGCACCTGCTTCGCGAGTAAGCGAAACATGTGTATATATATATATAATATATATACACACACACATATGTGTGTATATATGTATTCACGCGTCCCTCGAATACTCGTTCGATGATTCATCATCGAGCCCTCTTCGGCTCTTTACATCCGTGTGCCATTGCTGGTGTCATTATTTCACTGGATAATTCGAGACTTGTTATGCGTTATACCGCTCCAAGGAAAATCGTAATCAAGATTCGCGTGCTATTACGCACGCATTGCGAGTCTCTACTACGGTGTAAAAATAAAAAAAAAAGCTCTTGGAATCCTCGTGGTACCGACATTCGTGACGTACCAATCTTTGTATCATTCACTATCTGTGCCAAATACCCATATATCCCGTGAGAGGGTAGGACATGTTCTCCGCTATCAAATAACCCAGTAATGATTTATGCAAAAGTGAACTATGTTCGAGATATTATTTTCTTTATTTCTTTTGAGTTCGGGGTACGCAACTTTAACAATAAATTTTAAAAAAACCGTCGTGTGGAATCAAACTTTTTATTATTATTTGTAGTTGGAGGACACTGATAAAGAACTATCAAAAATAAAATAAGAACAACTTACAAGCATTTTTGAATTAGGGGTCCAAAATTCTTCAAGCCTAATAATTATTCTTATTTTATTGTTGACAATTCTTTGTTACTGTGTCCTCAAACTACAAATAATTTTAAAACTATGATTCCATACGACAGTTGAAAAAAAAATTTCAAAGTTGCCTACCCCTTACTTTAATAAAAATAATAAAAATAATGATATCTCGAAAATGGGTCTCTTTTGCATAAAGCATTACTGGGTTATATTCGATAGCGCAAAACATGTCCTACAAGCCTTTCACGGCATCGTGACCAATACCAAGTAGCCCTGTGTATATGTATATAGTGTGTATGCAGTATGTCGAGAACGCGGTGTGATTTGTCGCCACGTTGATATAGTTAGCCCTGCGCGAAAGTACGCATCTCTGTATAACATTTCTAATCACAGTCGAGTAACGTTGTTTTACTATTTTTTTTATTACGTTTTTGTTGTCGAAAATGACCTATCGGGCCTACTCAATTTTATAATTTTCTTTCGATCGTTTCTTCTTTATTTGCGTTATTTAAAGTTTTTTTTACCGCGGTACACGTCTTGAGGATTTTCGTAGCTAAACGGTGGTCTCATCCGGTGTTTGCGGTCTTGACGTGCTCTTGCGCGCGAAACATCCGGAACAGCTAAATTACCTCGATTTAAGACAACAGTTTATCTCTTCACAAATTTGTCGGGTCTGTATATATTTATGTGTGCCGCAAACACACACACACACACACACACACACACACACACACACACACACACACACACACACACACACACACACACACACACACACATGTATGGGGTATTTCAGCTCAAATCAGACAATTATTTTCCTCATCATCGATGATTACGGATTTCCAAAGTCGAAAAACTCACTCCTGGTGTAAAAAAATACTATTTTTTTTCAACCACCCCCGCCGCTTGGCTTTCTGTGGCTGAAAGGAATCGGAAAGTTCATTCTGGCCGTTTTTGAAATTCAGAAAAAATTAAGAATCATTCCAGACCTGCTTTGTGCATTTTTCACCAAAGCTCAACTTCTGCTTTCGCCGTTAAAAATATTAACTATATTTTTTGGTGAGATTTCGATTTTCGGCACGATTATTCGACAGTCTGAAAGCCGGGAGAGTACTTTTTCGGTCTCGCGAGTACGCATAATGAAATTTCTTTCAGAATTTTTGCAGCCGCAGAAGGGCAAGAGGTGAGGAAAAAAATTTTAAAACATTAGGTGGTTTTTTGTCACCAGGCGTGTGATTTTCCACTATGGAAATTTATAGTCGACGATGGGGAAGGAAATAATTGTCTGCGTTCAGCTCAAATACCCATATACATATAATGTACATTTATGTATGTGAAATATATGCAGAAAATATATGATACATATATATATATATATATATATATATATATATATATATATATATATATATGTATATATATATGTATATATATATATGTATGTATGTATGTATCGGTCGCATATTTAGTGACGAAAAATAGAATACAGTAGAACCTCGATTATCCGAACTAGTCTCGGTCCCAATTAGTTCGGATAATCAAAAGTTCGGATAATCGAAACGTGAGTTTTTTGGGACGAGATCATAAACAACATTGTTGTTTATGATCTCGTCCCAAAAAACCCACGCTTCGATTATCCGAACTTTTGATTATCCGAACTAATTGGGACCGAGACTAGTTCGGATAATCGAGGTTCTACTGTAATACGTATATATTCAGTATATATGCACCAAATATATGTCGCATAGATGACCCATATATTTCCGATATATTTTTCTGGCCAAAAAAATATATGCTACGTATACACACTATATACGATGCATATATGAGGCATATACGACGCATATTTTTTCGATATATTTTCAATCGATGTAATAGTGTTTATACACAGCACATATTTCTTGTCAGAAAAATATATCAAAAATGTATGCGTCATATATGACTCATAAATGTGTCATTTATGCGTCATATATGACGCATACATTTTTTATACATATTCCTGACAAGAAATATATGCTGTGTATAAACACTATTACAGTTAAACTTAAAAAAACTTAACTTACAGTTAAAGTACACTATTACATATAAACTCTATATGCAGATATGCTACACATATCTGTATATATGTGGCATACATTGTACCATTTATGTAGTTTATATGTGGTATGTATGTAGTTTGTATGCAACATATATGCTAAATATATGTGGTATATATGGAGGGTAAATGCTACATATATCATTGACATATGGTACATTGATATACAGTAATACTACGCATATACATCTCATATATAAAAAACGTTACGAAAATTAGAATTTGGCACATATATGCAACATATATTTTCAATATATGTCATACATTTCACATATATTACAAATATTAATAAAATAAATTTGCGGTATATTTTTGCGTATATAAATTTCCATGGGGGAGTATAGGGCTTTCTACACGAACGCGTAGATTTTGTTCAACTGCGAAAATAATACTTGGAAGATGGCAGAAAATACGTAATAAAAAGTTGTCCCCGTTAATTTGGCAATGAGGCTAAGATTGTCCGGATAAAAAAAAAACCTTTAGTCGCTATCGGTATTTTCCGGGACACTAAAAAAGCGTCGAACCGTCGCGTGCTCGTTATCCTCGTCATAAACGTCGCTCTAACCGTAAATTGCGTCTACTATCTTTGGGAAATAGCTGGCCCCGATTCTCGGCTGACTTATTCACAGGGAGTTAACATTTTTTTTTACTGACCCCGGTGGTCATTTTTTTTCTTTTTTTCACTTCGCCGTTGGATTTTTCGCCGCGAACAAAAAATGTTCAAGGCGAGAAGGTCGATGAAAATAATTTTCAGCCCTTCAAGTATTTCAATTCGGAAAGGAGTACGTGTACACGTATGCACGAGCAGTTTTTTTTTCTTCGTCTTTATTTGCTGTGTAGGTGATCCGAGACGAGTTTCCGCGTGATTTTTCATGCGGACGCGCGTCCCGCGATTATCTCTCGAAGTTTTCAATGATATAATTATAGAGGTGGGGTTGAACTATATATATCCCAACGGTGTGGATTCTGCGGGCGGTTTATATCGGCGATCGGCTCGTTGAATTCCCTTCTTCTCGCACAGGACTATTAAAGCTTCGTGTACACGCAACCATCACCTTGGCCGTGGTCAAGACAAGAGAGAGAGAGAGATGGGAAAAAAATATTTTCAACCGGTTTCGCAAGCCACATAAATAGTTTCAAGCCCATTTCATTATACGATCACACAAACATGTGCACACTTTGCTCGTTTATATTCATTGAGGAGAGAGAGAGAGAGAGAGAGAGAGAGAGAGAGAGAGAGAGAGAGAGAGAAGGGAGTCCTCGATCGGGATTTTCTCGCTGGAGGAAAAGTCTAGGGTACACACCTTGCCTGGATCGCAATAGGGCAGGCCAGAAAGCAATCTCTATGCACGCCTCGTAAATCCGAGACAAGTCTGATTTTTATTCCTCCCTACGCTCTGGATCGATCTGATACGGCATAAAACATAAATAAATGAAAATATGGACACTCGCCTACGGGCTCGAGAAGACTTATTCGACGGGATTCAAGTCGACCGCAATTTGTACAACGCCTCAATTACGTCAATCATAATTTTTCTTACGATCATACTTCGCACATGCAATTTGGTGGCAATTTTGTCATTGGAGCTATTCAGACGCGAGAATGTGGAAAATGGTGTTCCCTCAGGCTGTTACTTTCTTTTTTTGTATTTTTAATTTAATTGATTTATTTAACGGAGTTTTTTAAAATCTAATCGTACTAATTTGAACTGGACTGGATTTTTTTTTCGGTACGACTAATGTTGTAGAATTGTGAGGTCTGTCTGGACATTATTTTTTTCGGGCTGAAATCAAGATGGTGGTACACGTACTTGGTTTATTTTTTTACTGATTTTTTATATCTTTAATTTAATTGATTCATTAAACACAGTTTTTTAATTGTAATAATTTTAACTGAACTGAACTGAGTTTGATTTATTTTCACTCGGATTAATATTTAGAATTGTGGAGTCTGTCTAGACATTACTTACTTTCCTTTTTTTACTGATTCCTGTTACTTCCTTTTTTACTGATGTTTTCCTATTTTTAATTCAATTCAATTAATAAAGACATTTTTTTATCGTACTAATTCGAACTGAACTGAACCGAATTTAATTAAATTCTTTTAGCCGGGCTCATATAAAATTGTGAGGTCTGTCTGGAGATTATTTTTTTCAGGCTGAAATCAAGCTGGTAATTGACGCACTTACTTTGTTTTTTTATTGATTTATTTATCTTTAGTTTAATTAGTTTATCTTACTAAAGTTATTTTCTATCGTACTAGTTAAAGCTGAAATCAACTGAACTTAATTAATTTTTTTTTGGCCGGACCCATACTATAGATTTCTAGTGCCTGTCTGGACATTAAACCTTCGACTGTACACTTCCGTCACAAACCTTTGGCTGCATGTGGGGTCGATCGGACCCCAGACGTTGTTTTAGATCGTTGTATTTCGGTAATTATGCATTTTTTAGACGTTTTTTGTAGTCAATAATCCTTATTTTATGGCATTTTATTAATTATATATAAAATGTATTTATAAAATGTATTTATCAAGAAAAACAACAATTAAGTGCCCAAACATTCGTTCAAAGTGGGAGATGCATTGAAAAATACGTTCTTGCACGAAGAAGAAAATGGGGTCAAATCGACTAAGTGTACAGTCGAAGGGTGATTTTTTCAGGCTGAAATTAATCATTTCAGCATATGTAAGTTCACGTACTTGCTTTATTTTTTTTTACTGATACTTTCTTTTTCTTATTGATGTTTCGCTATTTTTTATTTAATTCATTTATCAAACACAGTTTTGTTTTAAATCGTACTGATTTGAACTGAACAGAACTGAATTTAATTTTTTTTTAGCCCGACTAATAGTATTGTAGAATTGTGGTGTCTGTCTGGACATTAATTTTTTCCGGTGAAAATCAAACTAGTAGTTGACGTACACAAAAACCAAATTTCCGACATGCACTCGAGCGAAGCAGCGGTCGAAAAGCTAAATAATTTAATTATGATGGAAAATAAATAATTGACAAGTGTAAGATTGTTTTTTTTTTATTCCACGCATCTCAATACTTATTGGCGTTTGAGTATCGCAACGAGTGCCTCTCGAAATTGGGACAAGGCTCGCACGTCAACAATGCTCGTGGCTCGCGCGCTCATTCTCACCTCATATCTCTCCTATTGAAGAATGAGCAACTCCATGCTCGCATAGTCTTGCATAGAGATATTGGTGATGAATAAGTTCTTCGGGTTATTCACATTTTTTCACACCTCACTCTCTCTACTTTTTTACTATTTCGAACATTTTATCCATAAACCCACCCGAGGTCCCAAAAAAGTGACAATGCATTCCATTCGATCGAACCTGAAATTTCCTCTTTCCAAATAACGTGAGCTTAGTAGCCAGAAATTTCAACAATTTACAAAAACCACTTTTTCCTGCGCAGTCTATATAAATTTGATTTTTTTCTTTGCGCCTTACTCCTGAATAATCAATTTTTATTAAAAAAAAATATATCCATTTATTTTTCGAATTATAAATTTGTTTTTTCTTCTATCACGCTTCATTTCTGAATAGTCAGTTGTCATAAAAAAATATCGATTGATTTTTCGATTAATATATTTTATTTTTTTCAGCCCCCTTTATTTCTGAATGATCAATTGTTTTATAAGATATATCGATTTATCTCTCGATTGATATATTTCATTTCGTTTCACTCCATTTTATTTCTGAATGATCAGTTATTATAAAAAAATATATCGATTTTTTTTCGAATTATTAATTAGATTTTTCTCCACTCACACCTTATTTCCGACTTATCAGTCATAAAAAATATACCGTTTCATCGTTGGAATTATAAATTTGTTTTTTCGTCTCTCACGCTTCATTTCTGAATAGCCAGCAGTCATAAAAAATATATTGATTTATTTTTCGTTTGATATATATATTTTTTTTCACTCTACTTTATTTCTGAATGATCAATTCTTATAAAAATTATATAGATTTATTTTTCGTTTAATATATTAATTTTTTTTACCCTACTTTATTTCTGAATGCCCAATTGTTACAAGAAATATATCGATTTATTTTTCGAATATTTTTTCGTCGCGTCGAGACTCCGAGTGTCGATTGTGTGTCCTAGATATGTATTTTATTGTATGGGGCGCGTGGAGCATATAAAAAAGAACGAGAGATGATGAATAATAACGGTTATTTTATTTATACCGAACGATCAAATTCTTGGCAAAGGCAATTGGGTTTGCGCTCGTGTGAATGACATAGTGCAGAATAAGAGAGAAAGGGGGGGGAAGAGAGGAAGACAAAAAGAGCGAGAAAAACCTACCAGGCCATGATGAATTCTAAAGAGGCAAAATATCCATATATATATAACTGTGTTACTTCGCCACTTTTGCATCAACAGATATATCAATATATGTCTACACATATACATATAAATACGGGCTGGCCTGAAAAGTGACGTCAGAAAGGACAATCTAGATGCCTCGTATCAATACCTATTCGAATCACCCCCACGAATGTTCTACGATCTTTTTTACTTTTCAAGAAAAAAGCATTTCTTATTTTTTTCTTGTGTGCAGGTATGTACTTTCCTAGCGATTTTTGTTACTTATGTTATCGTTAAGAAGTGCAATGTTGAGGGATAAATGAATGGCCAACTGAACACTAACGTTGATGCCTTATAAAAAAAAATAGCTTTGACAGGATCAATTCCTAAAGATCAGATGATCAATAAAAATACTCATACTTGGCTGAATGACTTCCAACTGCTTTAAAAAAATTCTTGATAAAATCGATGACATACACGGAAGAGAAAAAATAGCTACTACAGAAAAACAAGGAAAAAAACATTTTTTATACTTTTGCTTGAAAATTAAAAAAGAGATTACAGAATTGATGTTGACATCTAGATTTTGTTTTTGGACATCACGTTTCGGGCTATTTTTTATAGACGACACGTATTTTTTTTACATCTGCGGAATCCGATTTAAGGGGTGAAACGCACCCTCGAAAATAGGGGTGTTTTTCGTTAGAAAATTGTTGTTATCTGCATTCTTCTCATCTCTAGTACATGGAAGGATAAACGTTGTTGCAATCGAATTTTTTTCATATCTCGTACCATCAAAACGTTATCGACGAAAAACCGTCCTATTTTCGAGGGTGCGTTTCACCCTTTAAAAATCGGGTTCCGCAGATATAAAAAAATACGGGTCGCCTATTTTTACCCATTCTACAAACATGCCATATTTCGTGGAAATCGGAGAGTTCGACCTCGCGACCTTTCCTTATAAGTACCTTTTATCGGAGTAAGAATTTGAACTGTTCGTTTAAGGGGCGAAATACCTTCAGGTGAGGAAAAAATTGCTCATTTTCATGATTGTTTTAAAGCGGAAGATTTTATTAACCATCTTTGAGAATTTTTTAAAATTAATCTTTAAAAATGGCGGATATATGGCAGGGTCTTTTAAACGGGTTGCGGCGGATGTTGTCGGACGGCGTGGCAAGTAGCGTCGGCGGGATGAATCTGAAAAAAAAACCGACGAATATTTTCCTTTCATTAACACTTAAACACAGACTATGAACGAAACAAAGTGAGAAATGTTAAAAATCAACTAAATGGTACGCTTTGAAACAAAAGGATTGAATTTTCGGAAAAAAATGACTACATTTGGCAATGAAAAAGCACTTTTTATTTCCAAAATCATTCAGGGTCATGTTTTAGGCAATAAGGTTTTTTCTACCAAATTTCATCACAATCGGTCGATTCGTTTTTTAGCTATAGGTCATGCCAGTTTTGAAGATTAATAAAAAAGAAAATACCACGTAACAACTATAGGTAGTAATAAAACATGCCCTAAGTCTGAAAAATGGTGAAAAAATCTTTTCTTTAAAAAAAAAAAAAAAAATCATGAAAATCAGCAAATGTTTTCCTTGCTTAAGGAGGGAGGTCTAGTTAGAATTTTCAAAAAATCGATTTTTTTCATTTTCTAAAAGTATAATATCTTACGAGTATTTTCCGACTAATTGAATGTAAATCAGACCATTATTCGCCGAAATACATAACTTTGAAGGACGCCGTGTTTGAGCCATATAAAGTAAACAGGCAGCAAACAAACTCGTTTTTCTCAAACCCATGTTTTCGAAGTCGGTGATCAATGTAACTCGAGAACGGCTTTACCGATCGGGTTGAAATTTATATCACTTCTTCTATACATAGTTTTCCTCCGGATTAACGAAGGATTTTTTTTTTGGACAATTATTTTTTTTTTATAGTCAACTTTTGTAAGTGAAATTTTGGTCAAAACAACACTTTTGACTTTCAACGTCCGCCATTTTGTGAAAAATGGACATTTTTCTAAACCCTTCGTTCAACCGGAGCATTATATCATTAACTAAAGATTCCCCCATGTTTTGTTGATTTCAGATAATCCGTCACAGCGTGAGAGTGATCACCGCAAAACCTGTTTTTTTTGCAGCGTCCTCGGCCATTGATACGTATCGGCTTATTTTGAAACGTATTTCTTTAAACAAATTACAATGTTTACATTAAATATATATCTTTTAAACGGAAGAAATTTTGTTGTAAATTATGTTATCGTTTGGCCGAAAAAAAATCGGAAAAAAGGCCTTTTTTTAACGTTCCAACTAAACCACACTCCTTAAAGGTATCTCCTGCCTTAATCGATTCTAGGCCAATAACATTGAAATTCCTGTTTTACCGATTTTCCATCGATATCGATAGAACCTATTTTTTTTAATTTCCAATAAAAACAGACCTTTTTTCCATTTCCAAACTCATGAGGGTCATGTTTTAGGCAATAAGGTTAAAAAGATTTCTCCCAAATTTCATCTAAATCGGCCGATTAGTTTTTTGACTATACGTCATGATAGTTTTGAAAATGCAGTTTAGAATACCGTGCCATACTTTCGCCATTTTTAAGATTAATAAAAAAAGAGAATACCACATAACAGCCAAAAGTAGTAATAAAACATATCCTAAGTCTGAAAAATGGCGAAAAAAGCTTCTCTGTTTACGAAAATCATGAAAATTGGCAATTCTTTCCTTGCTCAAAGGTATGACCTTCCATAATCGATTCTAGGCTAATAATCATCTAGATCTATTGATCTAGGAATTCAATAATTTTGACATTCCTGTTTTATTGATTTCCTATCGATATCGCGACCGCCACATTCAAATCGCAAGTGTGGCGCTCTTTTTTGGAATGCTGCCGAGGGTGAGAATGGCGCGGCTAGAACCGTTAGCGAAAGCATCATCATTTTTCAATGGCCTTCACATCCGGCAAGTTCGGCGCGCGTCTGCGCAACAAATTCGGTGCTCTCTGCGTGCTCCTAAATTAGCATAAGTCGACGCGATAGGCCTCGAGGCAACGCGATCCAAATTCCTCACGTCACGATGCACCAAGTCTGTATTTGACGTTGGAAAAATGTGAGTTCGATATGCAGTGCGAAAATTGCATTTTTTGGCTCTCTTGTCGTGGAGTCGCGGAGAGGCGAGTTGCTGGAGCGCATCCTGGGGTGCGAGGCCGTTGCGAGGACGTCGGAGACTTTTGCGAATTACGGCGCGTTAAGGGGTTAAGCCACAGTAGCGGGTATAAAATCATGTGCGAATTTGACAATTTCTTTTTCGTCTGAAAAAGTGATTCACTCATAAAATTAATTACACATATATTTAGTATGAATATCAAGCTGTTAGAAAATATATATAAATTTTTTTTCGATGTACAAAATCGCCGACTATTAATATTTTCTTTTGTTATATTTTTTTAGGCGCTCCGCGGTGCGACATTTCAACCTAGAACAAAAAACAAAAATTCTCGTCAATCTACATTAGAATACCTAGAGAAGTACGTACGGAATTTAAAAAATATTGTTTTATTTAAAAGTTGTAGGTATTTGAACTTAAGAAATGAATTTTCAGTGAAAAATTTCGTTATGATCATAAAATCTGTTCATAAAATGAAAAGTTTTTGATTAATCAGAAATTCCGTAGGTACTTGTCTGCGAAATGCAATTAGGAACATAACTTTTAAATTTGAAATAAATCGAGTGAAAATTGTTGAAGTTATTTGTCACGCCAATTGTAAAAAAGCTGTTTCGGAAGTTTCGAGTAGTCGGCAATTTTGTACAACGAAAAAAAAATACATTTTTTCTAACAAGTTGATATTCATACCAAATAGATGTGTAATTAATTCTATGAGTGAATTACTTTTTCATACGAAACAAAATGTTAAATTCGCACATGATTTTATACCCGTTACTTGCAGCCTAACCCCTTAACTTCTTGGTAGATTTTACGATAACATTATCCAATCAAAAGAAAAATGTCATCGGCCAAATGTTCATAAATTTCAATGTATACGATGTTATTTACGGATTTTTTTTCTTTATTAGATTATTTAATTAGGATTTGGAAAAAAGTTATATTATTAAGCGTACATTAAACTTATCTCACGAAAGTTTTTATTTTAAGAAATAACAAATTAACGTTATTGACCTGTGATAGTAGATAACTTAACAATGGTTGGTCTGAAAAATCAAAATAAAGTAGTTTTATAATCTATATGTGGTTATCCTTATACGTTGCCATTTTTCGAGAAAAAAAATCTTCCTTATACTAACATTTTCGCACTGTTACATTTTCGAGTTATGACCATTCGAAAGCTTTATTTCCGGAGTATGGCGTTTCGGAATTGTCGTATATATACAATTATTTAAAACAGTCAGCAAGGATACGACGATACTGCTGTACTGAATTCTAGCTGTATCGTCGTATCCTTGCTGATAGGTTCGTAAGTCCTGCATTGCATTCGAGTGTATAATTGATGAGAAGGTGCGCTTGTTTCTCGAGGCCCGTCGCGCGCGATCACGCTAATCGATGCACCGTTATTTCTATATACCCGCCACTGTCATACATGCACTTTTATTCAATTATTTTCTCATTGTTTTCGATAACTTTTATTTGTTTTGTCTTATATATATATATATATATTCGACTCCGTTGTCGAAGTCGTCGCTGTGCATTTGCATATCGCACAAAAGGAGTTGCTGCTTTGCTCTTGTGGAACGCTGCGAGTCATGCACATGCATACGAAATCCTGACAAAAGGAGAGGCGCATCTCGCAGAATTCGGGACAGCCAAAGATTTGGTTTAGGTCCTTTTTCTTACCAGCGATCGGTATATATGTGTCGACGTTTTGGCGCCTTCAGTGCCAATCCTTTCTTCCTTTATTTCTCTCTCTCTCTCTCTCTCTCTCTCTCTCTCTCTCTCTCTCTCTCTCTCAATTTATAACTTCAACACGCTCGAGATATGCCCTCCTTGAGCGGCCTTGTATCCCTAATTAAAAGCTATGCTAATTACAAATGGCACTAAGAGGATTCTAGACGGAAGGCATTTATTAGCGTCCGCCCGCCATTCCGCAGCGGAAGCGAAAAATCTCCCTTTATACAGCGCCCACGCATGGGACATTCCGCGCCAATTGGACGAATTTCCAAATTGTCGAGTAGGCTCATTGTCAGCTGTATATTCGTTGCACCGAGGGGGCTAGTGAACTCATGAGCCAAGAATGAAAATAAAATATTATCATTCATTCGACCCTGATGAATGTTTTGAAGGGACGAACGGCTAGTGGTTAGGTTGAAGGAAAAATTACTCCAATGTGGAAATAAAGGCTTCCACAATTTGTCTGCACTTTTTTTCATTTTCACCATTTATAAGGAAGCTCTTTGGCAAATACTAAAGGTGGGGTAGTTTCTCTGAACGTCAAGGAGTCTGCATAAACTTAGAATTTAAAAAGTACGATTTTTTATCGCATGACTTTCTAGCCCAGGGTCTTAACTTTAATTTGCAACGAAGATTTAGTGGAAATTCCGAAAATTCGCCGAGCTATGACTATTTTTGTGAAGGGTTAGCCCACTGGGCTACGGCGAATCGAATATTCAATTAGAAATTTAATTAAATTATTTTTCATGGGCGTCTCATACATAAAAAAGAACCAGAAAAGAAATCAAATTCTTACCGTGGCATGTGGGGTGTCATTGTGTGAAGCTCATTGAGTAGAGTACACAGATATATTTTTCCTTTTGTATCTTCAAAAATAAAGAAATAGGGGGCCGTCAAAGTTGTTACTTTTAGACCATTTTTGTTACGGGGTCTACCTCAAGACCTGAACTAGTTAGAAATTTGGAATTTCTGTATATTATGTACCATATACTGTATTTAAACAAAAAATACTGAAAACGCCGATTCATAATGTAATATATATAACAATTTATTGTATACATGATAAAATAAATTTATAATGAAAATATATAAAATTATTGTTATTTAAATATGTACAATACCAAATTACTTATTTTTGGAGTTGGTGCCAGCCAAGAACGAGAGATTGACGTCACGAAATAAACGAGATTGCCAGTTTAAAAAAGACTGTATCGTATATTTCACTTATAAATTCATTTCATTTGTAAAGATTGTATATGTCATTTATTTTTATTCGCGTCCTCTTTTTCTGAAAAAATGTGACAATATTGGCAATTGGCTGATACCGGCTGCAAAAAGAAGTCCTTTGGTATTTTAAATATTTAAATAACAATAATTTTATATATTTTCATTATTAGCTTATAGCAGGAGTATACAAAGCTTTCTGTAGCTATTATCACCCCATATGGTTTCAGTTTATTACTACCTAAAAACTAAGACAGAAAAAAACATGACATAATTAAATATTTAGTTTTAAAATAAAACAAATCATTCATATGTCCGGAACCCTAAGAGCGTGAGGCCCGACTCGTACTTGACCGAGTTTTTTTTCTTTTGCGTTGTTCTCGCACACTATATTTTATGAACATATTTGGCCAGAGCTTATAACATTCTTTATCGCATGACCGGATAATTATTTTCATATGCTTATCCATTCGTTAGTAACAAATGATTAAACTTGTTTTTTTTGGTCGGAAATCTAACTTTATCTTTTTCAGCTTGCCGTTTTCGAATTTTTCAATATAAAAAAAAAGACCCAGTCGTACGAAAGTTTTATTATTATACTGAGAGTAAATTTTCTTATTTTTCGCTTCCGATCACCTTAGTTGCCAGTGCCACTTACACCGATTAAAAATCGGCGAGGAAAAAATTTGCTGGCTGTCATGTTTTTTTTTTCTTATGGATAGATTCCCTCACCATTTTTTAAACTTAGGTTATGTTTTATTACTACTTTTGGCTGTTACATGGTATTTTTCTATTTATTAATCTTCAAAAATGGCGGAGGTATGGCACGGTTATCTAAACTGCATTTTCAAAACTGGCGTGACGCATAGCTAAAAAACTAATCGACCGATTCTGATAAAATTTGGTATGAATATTTCTAACCTTATTGTCTAAAACATGAACCTAAATATTTTATAAAATGAAAAAAAAAGTATTTTTTAATTGCAAAATGTAGTCATTTTTTTAAATTCAACCTCTTGTTTCAATGCGTACCATTTCAACGATTTTCAACATTTCTCACTTTTTCTTGGTTCACATTCTGCGTATGAGTGTTAATGATGAAAAAAATCTTGGCTCGTTTTTTTCAGATTAATCTCGCCGACTGTACGTGTCACGCCGTCTGACAACATTCGGCGCAGTCCGTTTGGAAGAGCGTGCGATACCTCCGCCATCTTTAACCCTTCCTTGACACACGGGGTCATTTTTACCCGGACGAATTTGAAATAAAATGCTCACTTGCCCAAAATTTAACATTTTCAATATTTTTTTACAACAATTCTATTTGATATTTCCCGAATTTTCATTATGCAGACATATTAAGAAATGTTTGAAGTATATCCCGGATGTTTTTCAGTAAAAATCGACCAAAGGGTTGTTAAAGGCAGGTGGATAAAGTACTATCCGGGTCAAATTGACCTAGTGTATCAAAGCCGTGGGCAAATATAAGTGTGTCAAGAAAGGGTTAAAAATGAATATTACAAAATACCATGTAATAGCCAACAGTAGTAATGAAACATACCCTAATTGTAAGTGTCAAAAATGTTGAAGAAATCTTACTTTTTTAAAAAATCATGAAAATCAGCCATTTTTCCTCGCTTAAAGGTACGTCAGAGTTTCAAGACCCCAAGATGTGGTCACCAAATGATCTATCGATTAATCTGCGATTTCGGGGCAGTCTCAGCTTCCTCGTGGAGTTCACCTTCGATCATAAGCACTTCTTTACTTTATTAAGGGACCGCCCTTAAGGGGTTAGGTCACAATAATGGGTATAAAATTATGTGCGAATTTAACAATTTTTTTTCGTATGAAAAAGTGTTTTAATCATAAAATTATCTACACATCTATTGAGTATGAATATCAAGCTGTTAGAAAATAATTTTTTTTCAATGTACAAAATGGCCGACTACTCAAAACTTCTCGAAGCAGCTTTTTTCCAATTGACGTGACAAATAACTTCAACAATTTTCACTCGATTTACTTCAAATTTAACAGTTATGTTCCTAATTGCATTTCGCAGAGAAGTATGTACGGAATTTCTGATTAATCGAAAACTTTTCATTTTATGAGCAGTTTATGAGCAGTTATAACGAAATTTTTCACTGAAACTTCATTTCTTAAGTTCAAATACCTACAACTTTTGAATGAAACAATATTTTTGAAATTCCGTACTCTAGGTATTCTAATGTAGATTGACGAGAATTTTTGTTTTTTGTTCTAGGTGAAAAATTGTAGATGCCAAAGGTCACGCGGAGTGCCTAAAAAAAGATTTAAAAAAAATATATTAATAGTCGGCCATTTTGTACATCGAAAAAAATAATATATATTTTCCAACAGCTTCATATTCATACTAAATAGATGTGTAATTATTTTTATGAGTGAATCCCTTCTTCATACGAAAAAAAATTGTTAAATTCGTACATGATTTTATACGCGTTACTGTGGCCTAAGGCCTTAAGGGACAACACCACTGTGAGCCCCTGTTTTTTTGCCATTTTTCAAGAATTTTTCTTTGTGGGAAGAAAAAGTGATATTCGAAATTTTTTTTTTTGTTTTGTTCGTTGTTTATTGAAGATACATAAAAAAAAATTTCAAATTTTTCACGCCCCATGGTGACGCTGGGGAAGCTCCCGCGTCAGGTACTGTTGCCTCTACAGTGGTTCGCGGCACGCAGCAGAGCTCTCTTCAAAGTCGATCTGAAAAAAAATACCGACTGTTTTCGTTAATAATATGATATTTTGAAGAGAAGTACACAGGGATTTGAAAAAATATTGATTTTTAAAAAATAGGCACGCTTTTGAAATTAAAGGACGATTTTCGAGCAATATTTCTCGTCGAAAATAGGCTATAACTTTTTTTATTATTGAGATATCGAAAAAATCCTATGTACTTCTTTAGATAATCTAGTTTTATTGATGCAGTCCAAATTTGAAGTCGATCGGATAAAAATTGCTCGAGTTCTGCTGCGTGCCGCACTAAAAAAAGTGGTTTTGCGAAAAACACGTTCAAAGTTTTAGGTTTGTTAATTTATGCGATAAATTGGAAAAAAACATTTTTACCTTTAATCAGCGATGCCGGCACCATATAGCTGGCCTTCAAGAAGCAAATTATTGTCCCTAGCATCTTTTGTCGAACTTGTAGAGGTTCTTCTTGCCTCTTTTGCAGCGTCTGTGGGCGAGCGCTCCGCCAGCTCGATCCGCGCTGCGTCGGTTTCAACGCAAAAATTGAAACAATTTGGGCCGATAGTTATCCCCAACGTCTCCAAAACTTTCATGAGGCTTCTCAGGCCATCATTGAATAATAATACCGCGACATCAGCTGCAATATCGACGATTGACGATTGACGACTTGAACATTTTTCAATTATCGCCACCTATGGCTTTTTTTCGAAACTATATTTATAACAATAGCCGGTTTTTGTGAAGGGAGACAAAAGAATACCTGGGAAAGACCCGCAGGACCTGGGAAAGGCCCGGTATACCTGCCGACCCTGAGGCGCGCAGCTGCGCGGGACCCCGAGCGTCACGGAGCGCTGCACCGCTCCACAAAATATTCAATATCTCCGAAAATAATTATTTTTTCGACTTAGGTCCAACGGCATCTTAATCTTAAATGTATTTTAGATTTTTCTAGATGGTTTTCAAAAAATCGATTTTTTGAAGCCGTCACAGTGGTGTTGTCCCTTAAAGGTACCTTAGAGTTTCAAGACCCCAAAATCTTGTCACCAAAGGATCTACCGATTAATCTGCGATTTCAGGGCAGTCTCTCAGCTTCCTCCTGAGGTTCATCTTCGGTCATAAGCTCTCCTTTACGTTAGAAACGCCCCCCCCCCCCCTTAAGATTCGAACATTTCGTATATTTTTTGTACACGAACTCACGTTTGCGGGCGGAGCTTACGGTAGCGTTTATTTAGCGGGAACGTTCCTCGGACGAGTGCGAAAAATACGAAAAGTATGCAGGGGGCGGGGAGGGGGGTAAAAAAATCGCTCACTCCCCGCCAAATTACACGCAGGTCCACAGGATCCTAGAGCCAGCCGAATATTCGTTCCCGTCGAAGTGGTCGCGAAACTGTTTTTTTTAATCCGCGATCCT
This sequence comes from Ophion obscuratus, assembly GCA_964007375.1. Taxonomy (NCBI): domain Eukaryota; kingdom Metazoa; phylum Arthropoda; class Insecta; order Hymenoptera; family Ichneumonidae; genus Ophion; species Ophion obscuratus. Next base: position 14,745,101 of record OZ023315.1, on the reverse strand, counting down.
CCCTCCTATCAGTCTCATCTTCGTGTACTACATATTCGCGTATTCCTCGTTACGTCGTTTTTTTTTCTCCTACGATAATTTATGACGAAAAAATTCAGACTCGCCGTGTAGTTATTATCCGCGGATGTTTTCCTCCTCAAATTTGCCGTAGCCGATCTGATTTCGGGCTATACGGAACAGTCGTATAGTTACGCGATTATAGCGGTATGAAATGCTCGCAATAATATACCGGGTGTCTAACGTTAATTACCCTCGAACCAAATTCACGAAACTCGTTTATTTAGCAAAGGTGTTTCATAAGCACGGATAATTGACTATATTCGACTTTGAGTACTTTGAAAAGCACTGAAAATTTGGCGGATAGGAGCGTGTCGAATTAAAAATCAGCTTGTATTTTGCCTAAAGATTGCACGGTGAGCGGTAAAATTGTACTCGAGTCTACTCAATTGACGCTTTTTTCGTGAATTTTTTGACAAAATTTGAGGGTTTTGCACATGTTTGAGGTATAGGAAATATGATTCTTTTTTGGTGCCTAGAGTCTTAACTGTAATTTGCAATAAAGATTTTGGCGAAAATTCAAAAATTGACCGAATTATTACGATTTTTGTGGAGGATCAGATCGCTCCCTGCACTCATCGTTTTTCTCTTACGTTTGATTGACACTTTTGTTGTGAAATTTTACAAGATCTTTAAGGGATCTGCATAAACTTGAGATTTGGAAAATATAATTATTTTTGGTGCACAGATATATGGGTATATGATTATTTTTGGTGCATAGGTATATAGACATTCCAAAAATGGACCAAATTATTATGATTTTTGTGAAGAGTCAGATCGCCCCTTGCTCTTGCCTTTTTTCTTTTGCGTTTGATTCACGTTTTTATCATGATTTTTTTAAAGATTTGAAATATGCGATTATTTTTTATGTATAGATTTGTAGCCTGGAGTCTTAATTTTAGTTCGCAACCAAGATTTTGTTGAAATTCCGAATATTGACTCAGTTATGACGATTTCTGTGAAACGTCAGATTCCCCGCTGCGCTTATCGTTTTTTCCTTTCAAGTTTGATTGTCGCGTTTGTCATGATATTTTGCAAGATCTTCAAGGGATCTGCATAAGCTTGAAATTTAAGAAATATAATTGTTTTTGGTGCATAGGTTCATAGCCTGGAGTCTTAACTTTAATTAGCAAAGAAGATTTGGTTGAAATTATAAAAATTGACCGAGTCATAACGATTTTTGTAAAGGGTCAGATCGCCCTCTACTCGCTCACCCTTTTTTCATTTGCGTTTTTCTCGAACACTATTTTTTCTAAACCGTTGTAAGTCGTATGTCAAAATCTACGCGTCCAATCCACTTCAAATTCGGACAGAGCACAGCTGATAACATTTTCCATCGTACAACCGGATTACTTTTTCATATGTTTATCCATTTGTTAATAAAAAATTATGAAAGTTGTTTTCTTTTTCGTGAAAAATCGAATTTATTTTTTCCCCATTTTGCGATTTTCGCAATTTTCAAAATTTCCAAAAAGTATCCAATCATACAAAAGTTTCATTAACACACTAAACGTACATTTTCTTATTTTTGATTTCAGAAAATTCCCAGTTGCCAGAACCACCTACACCGATTGGCCATCCATCATTGGCAGCACTTACTTCTAATAATAATAACTCGCGTGATTATCAATATTTTTCAATGAAAAAAAATCTCAAGCTTGCCAAGACTATATACAAATTTTGTGTAAAATCCCGATCTTATCATCCCAATACTCTCATGAGGAAAAATGATTAAAAATCAAGCTGCTTTCAGAGCCCCAAGTTCAGGACCCGTTGATTCGAGGGGGTCGCGCGTGTTCAAGTGTTCTCCGGACACCCTGTACATACGACGGCGCTTCGCAGCGTCGATCCGTGACACTGTGGCAATGGAGCTGCGAAAAATCGTTCGGTGATGAAGATACATCGGTTTTTTTATGTGCTCCTCAACGCTCAAAGTGCGAGTGATGCGAATGAAAATCTGAGGTATTACCACGGTCTTGTTTACCTCGGGGCTAATGTACGAACTCATTAATAAATCTCACTCGCACACGCGATCCATTAATATACAGAGTCCTTTTTTTGCCACAAAATTCCTCAAATTCTACAAACGTGTAGTGCGAACGCGGAAACACTTTAATCCTGTATTTTATACTAACATAATAAAATTAAATGGTGCAATTAAATCGAATTTTCTCTCCTGTCAACAAACGTAGAATTTATGGAATATATGTATATAGAAATGTATATAAATGTTTTTTTTTCCTCATTTCGTCATCTCACTGAATGATAAACGATCCTGGACTCCGTGTATCGACGCACGAACACACGTGTGCACGTACGTTAGTCGTGCGAGAGATTCTCACTCTCCACAGGGCGCAGCATCGCGAAGAGATCTCTCGCATACCGGAGCTCCGGCACACGCGTCTCTACTCCACTCTGTAACGATCTCGTTTCTGCCGAACACCGAATCTTCCCTCTTTATACGCATATATATGTAACTGGCCAAAAGAGAAAAATTAAGAAAACCACGAGAGCGCACGTTCTTACAGTGATATCGTGCTACTAATACTAACGAACTAAGCTCTCATTTCCTTTACGTACTAGCGAGATAAAATTTACCCCAACGATGTTAATGCTAAATAGTCACGTAAATTATGTCTTTAAGTAGTATGTATATATATTTATATAATTATGTTGTTTTAAGTATAAAAAAACAAAATATGTATAGAAATGAAAGCTATGTATAATTACGTTTGTTGATGGTATTAATAGATATATTAGGGGGGCACAAATTTGAGCTTTATTTTTTTCCCTTTTTCTCACCATCCAATTGTCTACTTTAAAAGGAAAGAAAAATTGTCACGAAAGCTGCGAGCGGTCAAAAAATATTTAGAGGTCGCTCAAGCCTCCCGAAAATTCAAATTTTCATTAAAAAATCGATAATTTTTTTCGTTCACTTCTCATCCTTGAGTTTTACGCTTTACAATTTTTTAATTAATCTCGCGAAAGCTCTAGCCGGTCAATGAATATTTAGTAGTCACTCAAGAGCTTTCAAATTTTCAATTTTTTTACTCTTCTCACTCATTAATTTGTCAAACGAATTAATCATTTTTCTTTAAAAACATATTTTTCAAATTTACCTTACACGACTAACCGAAGAATTATAATCTTTGTGCTCATAAAATAATTCTTTAAAGATCCTGTCCGTAAACAAAATTGTAGGTTTTATCTGGTTAAAAGTGTGAGGTAAATTAAAAGAATCCGTTTCTGAAGGAAAAAGGGATTGTTTTGAAAATTATACAGTGTTAAATTTATGAGTGAGGAGAGAAAAAAAATCGCGACAATTGAAAATTTCGAAGCTCTTGACCGACCATTAAATATTCATTGGCCGGCTAGAGCTTTCGGAAGCTTAATTTAAAAAATTAAAAAGCATAAAATTGATGGGTGAGAAGTGAACGAAAAAATGAAAGTAAAACGATTTTTTAAGAAAAATTATAATTTTTGGGACGCTTGAGCGACCTCTAAATATTTTTTGACCGCCCGCAGTTTTCGCGGCAATGTTTTTTTCCATAAAGTAGATAATTGGATGGTCAAAAAAAGGAGAATAATAGAGCCTAAATTTGTGCCACCCTAATATATATACATATATATAATATTTGGAATGAGTTGAGTGTCTGTTAAATATTTACATTGTGAGGATCAATTTACAATATATATGTTTATAAGAAAATAGAAGCAAAACGAAAAATAATGTTAAGAATTAAGAAAATGTCATAAAAATTTGAGCAATAAACTTTGCAGGTTTATAAAAAATTTAGAAAATTGGTTACACATTTTTGTTTAGAATTTAGAAAAAGAATTGCGAAAGAAAGAATACATCTATATTTTTTCTTTTTGATTATTTTTCTAAGTGGTTGAATAAATTTATTTTATTGAGTTTTTTATACAATTTAATTCAATTGCTTTATATATATATACATGTCATTTATATATTGGTATAATATATATCAGCAACTTTTTATTCTTTTTTCTCTTGTATAAAAATTCTTGGATTTATTTTTTGTTCTCCACTAAGAGGTTCGCAACGAGCGCACGTGGACGCAAGATTTGCAACACCGGTTTTTTCGTTCGTGAATTAAGGGGGGCGTATGAGAGTATATAGTTTTGCACGTACGAAGCAATTCAGCACTGCGCTCGGCACGATATATATATATATATATATATATGATTTTATTTATAGCACGAGCTGAACTCGTGCACCCGCTCGAGAAATAAGGAGACCAAAGAGTTTTTGGTCGCGCGATCATCGCGCCGGCGTTTCGCGGTTCAAGATCATGGTTCTTGAATTGGCTCTTAAAGAGGCATGTATACGATGATGCACACGTACGGGACGTGAGGAGAGTACATATTATTACCGATTATATTACGTGTAATACTTCGTTGGGTTTACCTTGCGAAGCGAGTGGATGAGCGACCGCGCTTAAAAGCTTCGCATTTTGACGCGAGCCTCATCATCGCCGTGCAACAACAACAACAATAACGACAGCGAAAAAAAAATTACCAATTCGAGGCCGATTATCAAATTAATAAATGCGCGTTATGTGTGGTTGCGAAACGCGAACATAGGCGCGCGAAAAATTCAATGCATTTGCCAAGTTTCCAATTGACAAATACAAAGCTTGTCGCATGCGCATACAAAATGTGTAGAGTTATATTGTAGAATGAGCTGTGGAAAATGGGGAACGATAGGAATGTACAGATTATTGAATTAATTGTGCAAAATAGGGAATGGGCTAATGGTGCTAATGGGCTAATGGGAATTTGAAGGATATATTATGGAAAATAGGAAATGAACGAAATATAGATTTTGTAGAATAAAGTATGGAAAATAGGGAACGGTTGAAATCTAGAAATTATAGAATAAATTATGGAAAATAGGAAACGATCGAAATATAGAAAATATAAAATAAATTGTGGAAAATAGGAAACGGTAGAAATATAGAAATTTTATAGAATAAACGATGGAAATTAAGGAACGATCGAAGGACAGAAATGATAAAATAAATGATAGAAAATACGAAACGATCGAAACATAGAAATTATAGAATTAATTTTGGAAAATAGGAAACGGTAGAAATATAGAAATTATAGAATAAACGATGAAAAATAAGGAACGATCGAAGGACAGAAATGATAAAATAAATGATAGAAAATACGAAACAATCGAAACATAGAAATTATAGAATAAATTATAAAAAATAGAAAACGATCGAGGTATAGAAGTGTAAAAATTATAGAATAAATTATGGAAAATGGGGAGCGTTAGAGACGTAGAAATGAAGAAATTATAAAATAAATTATGGAAAATGGGGAACGATAGTGATATAGAAATACCCTGCCGGGGCAGGAGAGAGACGGAGTAGGGGAAGACGAGGCGTAAAGGCCGAGCAAAGAAAAGAAATAAGGGAAAATTGGACCATCTCGTTTGATCTTTAGGTTCAACGAACTTCATGGAGCTTGTCCAGCCGCGTGGGATAGAGGAGCCTGCCCACCAAGAAATTTACTGCTAGTACAGATACTGATTATATATATATATATATATATATATATATATATATATATATATATATATATATATATATATATATATTTATATATACACATATATATACGAATATACACATATATATACGAATATATACAATTTCACATATCCATAAAGTTTATTTTTGATTAGAAATCATACTTCTGCACTTCCATAGTTTTTGTGAACTATCATTTTTAAATGGTACATACGCACGGTCACCTCGCACGCCCTCCTTCGTGCACGTAAAGTCATCATATATATATAGATAAAAATATATTTTTATGTACAAGAATAGACACCTCGAGGATCTTCCTTATCCTGGATACGGACATCGGGCTGAAAACCTCGTAGTACGTCCATCTACGTACATATATACACAACTAAACATCGAACACGTTTCGAGGCACGCACTCCGCGTATAATCAACGAGCACCGCGATTTCTATCCAATTGGCGCGCCATGTACGAAATTTTTACGTAATTTTTAATCGACGCTTGCACGCTCGCAAACGGCTGTGTGTAAAAGCCGCGACAGAATTGGCAAAGGAAGAAGAGCCCTTCTTCCTTCTCTCTCTCTCTCTCACCCTCTGTCCCTCTCTCGCCGGGTGTATTTGGTACCGCGATTCTCGCGAGTTTCACAAGATAACGAAGGCGAGAGTTTTCTGTAGGAGGGAGCGTGTACCGCACGTCGTACGAGGACGCATTTTTTCTTCGACCTCGCTATTTTCTATGGGACATTGCGACGTCCAGCAGCGCATACCGTAGTTCCCCGATGCTACCGGTTTATACTAACGCCTCTTGGCGCTACCGATATAGATATGGATCCCACGGATGTATGCAGATTCGCGTGTGTTGAGTTATTTTATTTCGTGGAAGGTGCAAGTGAGGATGC